>JAEQBH010005809.1:0-112470 GCA_016808115.1 Tetrastigma voinierianum
TACCATTCATTTGGAGACTCAAAATAGGAGGCAAAGAATAAAAGTTCTCTAAGGAAAGAATGTTTTACCTCGACATCAAATCTATACAATAGAGCCACACAAGGTTTCCACCACAATCTTCCTCGCTTCTCCATAAGCCTCATCCTAACATTCACATAATTAGACGCATTATCAGTGATGACTTGCACAACATTCTCCTCACCAATTCCTTCAACCACCTTATCAAGATATGTGAACATCAATTCCCCATTTTTTACTCAATCGTATGAATCAATTGATTTCAAAAACCAAGTGCCAGCGGGACTATTCACCAAAAAATTGATAAGACATCTATTATTTCCATCTATCAAGCTGATGCAATCATTTGAACATCCATATTAGCTAAAGATTTTTATGTTCTTTCATCATGGTACTTGCATCATTCACGTCTTATTTGAGAATCCATGTCCTCAATTCATGCATAGATGGAGGCTTAAAACCCTACTCAAATTTTGCAATAGCATCAACCATAGGAAACCGATGGGGATCATTTACAATATTGAAAGGGAGGCCTTTTGAATATATAAAATGACCAATTTTTCTACACGCTTCCTTCATTTCTTCTTGCTTCAACTTAGAATTTAAAGTACTTTGTCTAGCTTATGAAGTGGTAAATTTATCCATGGGTCCCCTAGGTATAGGTTCTCCACCCCACTTACACTCCCACTTCCGCTCTCGCTCCCACTACCTAATGTCCTCGTTGTTTTAGACAAAGCATTATCATGCATCAAGTCGGATAATACGATTTCTTGAAGCAATTGATTTCTCTTGAAATTTCGTGCTTATACTTCCATACAAATATTTTCGAGGTTCTTGAATTAGTGGAACTCATTCTAAAAAACAACAACAATAATAATCAAAGACACAAGACCAATGATCTCTAACTGGTGATAGAATACAACGGTTGAAACCTGCATATAAGAGGTAGGTGTTACCCTTTGAACTTTATTTTGTAAAAAGTAATATTTACTACTGATAACTAAACGATAAACATGATGTTCTTGAAGAAAAGACATAATTGAATAATTTTTTTTAAAATAACCTTCATTTGTAGAAGTATGTTTACTCTACTAATTAAATAGTAGACACGATGTAATTTATAATGTAAATTTTTTTATTCAATTATGTCTTTTTTTATAAAGAAAGGACATGGTGATGTAGCCTTGCTACCCATTATTTGGTCGCTCTTCACCTCTCTCTGAGTGCACCCTTCCTTTATTCTGCAAATGAAGGTTAAAGGTAACACCTATCTATATATCTGGAATCGTTATATTATATCCTCATGAGGATCGTGGTGTTATGTCTTTGGATGTCAATTTCATTAATGTGTGGAATTGTTGGATCTTTGTCCGGTTTAATAAATGTTTGTTTAAAATTTTGGAATGTTTATACACGTATAATGGTTTTCATACCAATTATGGGTTTTTCTTTGATAGTTGAACTTGGCAATTCGGAACTTCATTCTTTGCTCGTTCACCCCTTGTACGTACTCTTAGCCAAGAGTCACCGAGATCTGCTTACGAGAAATATGCACTCAAACGAAGTCAAGTTGGCACCTCTATCTTCCTGTGCCTCTCTAGTTAGTGATAGGCAAGCATTGTTTAATCCATTGCCATTAATATCAAGGTCTGAAGCTCTGCTTGTGTCATTTTATTCTAGGCGATATAGTTACAGAAAGTGATTTGCAGCGTTAAAGGGAGGCGGCGAATATGTTTGCGAATTATGACCTTACAAGACTCGGTCTTTCTCATCTACGTTCTTCGTTTTTTGATTTCTTACTCTTCTTTTCTCTTATATTTCTTCCCTATGTGAATGAGAAGATTGAGTTATGGGTAGAAGACATGTTTTAGGTTTTTTTTTCTTTCTCATGACTTAAGGTAGAAAAAAGAGGTGTGGGGGTCTTTATTTATTTATTTATTTTTTAAATTATTTTTAGTGTTTCATTGCACAACATATTTCCCCTTTTATCTTTCCTCTTGAAAATTTTCGAAGACAGAATTAATTGGTAATTTTAAGAATGGTGAATTGAATACAATTATACATTGCAACCTAGACTATTTGTTTGGGCTTTGGTTGGGCCGTGTGGAGTCCAGAGCCACACCAGTCGGCTCCTTTGGCAGCCCTAGATGGATCCTGGTACGTTTAACCATTTAATTTTCCAAAACACCTGACCGGAACTTGAGGGTGCATAACCTAAATGTCTTCCCGCCTCTCTTCTTCCGCCAGAGTCTTACGGCCATGAGGCGCATGAAATTCACCTTCACACTTTCTCATGGCGTTGATACTCAAAGCGAGGAATTGCTTCATATATCGCATACAAACCCTATTCAAACTTCAGGTTCATTTCTTTTTGTCCTCGTTCTTTTTCAGGCATTTCTTCGAACACTTTCTTCACTTACTAAGCTTCCTTTCGCTGTTCCCCCCTCTGTTCTAATGCGTACATTCTACTTCCAGAGATTTAGCAATGCAATATTCGAAGGAGGATGCAGCCTCAAAGCGAAAACTTGTACCCATTACATGATTTGTTCATGTGCGAAGATATGAGTTCGGTTTCGAACCAGTCCGAAGATTCAATGTATATTTTACAAAACAATGATATATTTACGCATACAAAAAAATTGAAACTTTCAATCTGGATGATGACGATGGAGGTGCTTGGTGTAGGTCAAATTGACATGTCAGGAAATGGAAAAAGTTGGACTCGGAAATTCGGTATAACGCGGTCGATGATTTCATCGCCCTCATGGGTTGTCTTGAAAATTCTCCGTGGTGCAGGTAGTGTTCTGTTATTATTTTGCTAACTATATGTTTTCACATGTAGTAGAAGGTCATATTGAATAATTTTGCTAACTTAGTTGTTTACCATTTGAAGAAGATGGGCTAAGTTTGAACAGGAAACTGTAAAAAAATAAAAAGTAGGAAAATAAACAAATAAAGTTAGGAAACCTTAAAAATTTGTTAAGGCCTTTTAAGAGTATTTGAGAGTGTGATTAAGAAAAACGTTGAAGTTTCATAATTGTAAATTGCAAATGGGTATTAATAGTGTTCATTATCAGTAGCGTTTCATACCAATAGGCCTTGACATAGCTTTTGGAAAACTCTGCAAATTGAATAAATCAATAAATATAAATCAAGCATAACCTATATAGTAGTTTATTTGAGTCTTTTTTCCTCTCTTAAAAATAATTAAATCCTTTAATATACATATACATACTTATGTATGTATGTATTGTAAGTAAAACTTAAAGCATCTTGTAATAAGAGTTTCTAATTGAGAAGACACTCGAATCAAATTTGAAGAACTTCTTTCGAGGAGAATTTAAAACTTTTTAAATTTTGAATAAACACAGATGCCAACTATTAATCATGACAATAGAGAACTTAAAAATGGTAAAATTTACCCATATAACCTCTTAATAATAAACTAATTCATGATTCTTCTCCATTTGTTTATTCTTAGTAGTAAATCTTGGAATTCATCATTGTAATAGTTTGTGTATCACTATTTCTGTGTTCCTATATCGTATTTATTTTGTTTGCACTTGGTACTCTATTATTCTTGTAAAAAAAATGGTTTCTGTTTTAACCAATCTGAGCTACGGGATTTGAAGCCTATCTAGTTGGTGGGTGTGAGAGACTTAATCTGAATAAAACACCCCAAAGATTTTGATGTGATCACCGACTAAACTGCGAGGTTTTTTTGGCACTGTTTAGTTTTCTTCCTTAACTTCATGAATCTAGTGTTTTCACCATAAGGTTTTAGGTACTTATGCTGAGTCGTAACAACTTACAGATCAAGAAGCGATTTCATCGTGCTCATATTGTTGGACGGAGGTTTCCTATATGCAGAGTGCATGTTAGAAATTCTGTAATTGAGGTTTGTTGGTGAATTTAGCTGTCTAATTAAAACTTCTATGATTTCCCTATTTGTTGTAAATTACTGTGGTATGAATACTCTTCTACCTTTGCGTATAAAATTGTATATTGTCTTCCTTACAGAATTATATCATTTTTTTGTTTTGAGTATGCTTTGAAACAGTGGCAGATCATGCTAAGAAGAAAAAGTTAATTTCTCCCACATGCCAAGTGGTTGTGATAGAAGGACTTCGTTACTGGAGAAGGACTGTTTGCGTCGAGATTTCTAATTAACAGGTCTCTTTCTTGAAAGAAAATGTGTGTATGCTTATGGTTGATGTGGTTGAAGTTTATATTATTAATGTTGCGCTTTGTTTATGAATGTGGCATTCTTCTACCAGAAAACAATAAAATTAATTATTTCTCTTTTTTATCTGAATTTTATGGCGCTTAGAGTTTGTTCACACTAACCCATTGATGTCTATCTATTGACTTGTGGAAGCAGTTTATTCTTTGATCCCTTTGTGAATATAATCTATGATTATGCTAATTCAATGAAGGATTTGAGGTCCTTAAAGGTGATTCTTTACCACTTTTCTGATAAAACCTGGTACTCAGCATGTTGTAGTTTGCTCAATTTGATTTGAAGTTGGAAAACCATCCTTTTTGCCATGCTCTCAGCTACGGACATTGGTCCCTGCGCAGTTGTCATTTAAAGAGAGGACTACAGTGAGTGTCTACTTCCTCAAGATATAAATTCAATAATATCACGACTCGTTACATTTATAGTGGTAGCACAATATTTTATGAAACTAAGCCTAATTGGACATTTTAATGCTAACTCTATCATGTAGCAAGAATATTGCGGGGTTTAAGAATTGCAGCTCGTTTAGGCCTATCATTTTCAAGGAAAACTGAAACTGCAATACAAAGCACTTCATCTATTAAGAAGTTTGGACAAGATGAGATTCAAAGAGGAGTCCTAGTAAGACTAATGTGCTTCCTGGATATTTTTATGATTTTGAGTATTTTCCTTCCTCATCATTTGCATTCTTCTGCCAGTCATTCAAATAGACATCTTATTCTTCTATTCTGTAGTCAGGAATATCTAGCATCAAATATAAACAAATTGTACCGATAACTAGTTAATTGATGTTAGAATATCTTATATTAAACAATTTGCATTCTCTAACAATGCGGTATATGTTCTGTTGATTGGAATATGTTACATTCTGAATATATGTTTGTCTGTAGTTCTGTCTCTCTATCTGCTGAATTCGTATCATTTTTCTTATTTGCGTACACCGCCTTCTAACATAACGCTTTTATTCTTTTAGAAGCGACAAAATGAAAAAAAAAAAAAGAAAAAAGAAAAAAAAAAAAAAAGGTTGAGTTCGATGAAATTACATTTGTATGGCTTTTGGAGGTTGGTGTAAATTTAAGGCTCGAATATAAGCGGGCGAATCGTGACGGATTTGCAGCGAGTGGCGCGCGGGTTGTCAGGAGTTGGCGCGATTAACTCCGAAATCTTTATTTAATTTTTTAAATAATGACAGCAAGTGAATTTTCAGTTAAATACATAAAACTTGATATTTTGACTTTAACACAGTCAAATATTTGCTTTTAATAACATAGGAGTTTTAAAAATAATAATAATTATAATATTATTAATATATTAAACTTTGTTTTTTTTAACTATTTTATTTTGATTTTTAGCGTAACTTTTTAATATAATTTATATGATAATTTAATATTTAAAATCTTATATGGAAAATTCTGAAGAATGTATTTAATTAAATAAATTACAATTTTAATATTGAATATATTTTCATTTTATCTCATGAATCTATTTTAAATATTTATAATTTTATTTTTTGTATTTATCCTTTAAATTTTATTTAATCATATGTTTTTATAAAATGAAATTGTACTAGATTTATAAATTAAAATTAAATTACAGAATGTGTTTAAATTAAATTAAATTACGGAATGTATTTAAATTAAATAAATTACGATTTTATTATTGAATATATTTTAATTTATCTAAATTAATCACCCATTTTAAATATTTATAATTTCGTTTTTTTTTTTTTGTATTTATCGCTAGAATTTTATTATCATATATGTTTTTATACAAATGAAGTTTGTAGTTTATAAATTAAATTAAATTTAACAGTAAATTATGAGTATATTTTAAATAATTTTATTCTTAAACTAGTGTTAATAACAAAATATTATTATCATTAAAAATAATTAACAAAAAGTGTACACTTATTTCTATTTTAATATGATTATATCTTATGAATTTTCAAAACAAATTGGATATTTCATTATTATACTATCGAATGCATTTTGGAAAAAAATTTATTTTAGTATAGAAATGAAATTTATATTGTTAATATTCTAAAATTTTAATTAATGAATGATGATGATGACTTATTAGGATGTACATGCTCAAAATATGATCAGCATCTTATTATTGGATGTAATGAATAGGGGATGAAGATTAGAGACATATGAGATTTCATTTAATACTTTGAAGTTTTTTTTAAGAGATGTTATTAAGTTGTTACTTTATTATTATGGTACTATTTAGCTACTTAATTTGATACTTTGGATATAACGGTCTTTGTGTCCCAATCCAAGGTCTAGTTGTGTAGTCGTCTGTGAATCTTGTGTCTCGTATCATCAGGCCGTCGTAAATAAATATTACATTGACATTACATCATACTCCGCAATGTATATTTTATCTGGAGTTAATTCTGATGCAAGCGGGTCTTTCTGTCTTTACAGATACATAACAGGCCATATATGGCCATTTCTTCGTCTCTAGGCAGGATCGTCCGTCCAGGTGAACCTTTGAATTTTGAAATCATTTTCCACCGACGGTGACGATGCAGTGTTAAAATTATCTACGTAGGTTACTCTACCTAAGTGCATATGTAATATATGAAAACACATTCGAAGCAAATACATGATCCTACTTGAATATCTACATGATATGGATGAGAATGTGACTCACCGTTTCTATTTCTACGAGCCACTCAGCGACTCACTCACGCATGCTTAAGCCAAATGTAGAGAAAATATTGTTTTCAAAACAAAAAGTTTTTGTTCTCGAAAACTATCTTGTCAGTTTAAGGTAAAATCTATTGAGACGACCACTCAGAGGTGAATTCTTTGGGTAATTCTCGAAGCAGTCATGGATAAAGCCTCAGAGATGAGCTTGTTGGACAACTCTCTAAGGCAATTCTTCGAAAAATCTTCCTTTGAAATTCCTTTTACAACCATTTTCCTTTTCCTTTTCTTTCATGTCATGCATTCACTATTATTACAAGTTGTACGGTCATGTAAATGCGTTATGCCATTCCAAATAACACATGTCCAATATATCTCGATCATGTATATATTAACAATTGCATGCTAACCATTATTCATTCATAGCAATAACATGAAAATTAGCTCATGGACTAATAACGATTGATTAGATATTCCCTTGCGATTATATTTTATATAATTCAAATATCATGTACATTAAATTATATGCATTAACAATTTGTTTCATTACCGCTCCATGCCATTCACTACATGATATTTTCTGAACAACGCATGGACAATTTTAGTCGACCATCAACTGGGATTTGTTTTAACGGAGTCAACGGTGTATTGGGGCGTAGAGCGCGAAATTCCAGCATTGGAATTTTTCAGGAGGCGAAAACTGAGCGTTTCGACCCCAGGCTCCGATCACAATTTAACACGAAACAACACATATGAACCCGATAACGATTAGAAATCAATCCACGGGGCGCGAAAGCGGTCCCAATTTCGGCGCCGCAGTCTATGGTTTGGGATTGACCATACGGCCACTCACGGCCTCATATTAACCAAACCATTCTGAGCTGCTTGTAGAAAACAAACAGTAAGCCTACTTTGGGAGTTTGTCGAAAACTCCCCAACCAAGTGCCAGCGTAGATCTTTTGCCGAGTGAGGACGACTTTGCTTCTTATTCATCGAAGTAGATGGTGCGATTGTGGAAATCTAGAGAAAAGTTGGACGCTTTCTACCACAAAATACGTATTTTTTCTTTTTCCCTCTCTTTTGCCTCCCAGTCCCAGGTTGGGAGGTGGTCGAAGTGGGAGAGTACTCCTCTTACCACATGTCGGCCTCTGATTGGTTGATAGGATTTCCTTGTCATAACTGTCGTCTCTTTGGATTCCAGTAATTAGGGGATGCAAGTCGTGGACCGCATGACTCATGTTGACTAATTACTTTAACACGTGGCACATTGTGAGCCACTCAAAATGTGTAAAGTGTCCCGCATTAAGCTCGTTGTCTCAAAAAAATTGCAAATTAAATTGTGTCGAATTGTGGTCGGCGTGGTAGTTAGATTTCGTGAGGCAGTTCCCAACGGTGATGGTTTACGTCATCGGGTGAAAAATTTCGGATTTTGATCGAAATCACCATTTACCATTTTCATAAAATTAAATTTTCTGGGTTTATATTCTCATAAAGAATTTAGGTCGAAATTCCCGCACATCTTGCGCATCGACAACGTGCGACCGTAACCGACGATTCTGCTTGGTGTGCAAGCGGCGACGCTGCGAGTGAAGTATGACGACTTGATGGGCCGTCTGACGAATCCATGTCGAATGACATCGAACGATATGTCCATCGCACGAAGGTCCACCGTGGCGAATCGCGAGATCTTTGACTCACAATCTCGACCTATCGAGGTGACCCTCACTAGATCCACAGGGAAGAAACGTCACACATGGCTTCTCGAGGCCTCGACCTCTAAGTCGAGCCTATCACCTGGATGCATTAATAAACGGATCACGTCCTTAAAACAATCTTTGGTCACAAAAACGCACCACGCATGTTCGGTGCGATCATTAACTCGGCCCCTTTGGCATATTGATAGACATCTTACTGGGTCACTTAGTCTGGCGCGTGACTGTACGACCTCTGCCACACTCTGGCCCCTCTGTCTGTCTTTCTTAGAAGGTCTTGTATAACACCTACGTGGCAGTTCTACGACCCATCTTGGGGTGTGGAGGGAATAAATTGTATCATCACGTCCCCCTGGCCCGGCTAGGGTGTCCGAAACCCCAGGATCCTGTTTAGGCGTCGCCACTCATGTAAGGCTGGCGGCGGTGGAAGCATACCATCACGTCTGCGACTAGCGACCTAACTCGTCATTGATGATTGAGGCGGGGTGTCCCATAACGGGATTCCCGCCCGCCAGTGGCGATCGTCGAGAAGTGTCGAGCATCCGGCGAAATAACATCATTGCCTGCACGGTCTGTCTCCCATCACGGCCTTAGTCACGATAGCCTTATTTTTATCGCGAGATTCGTGTGAAACAGAAGTCTTCTGCTTCTTTCTCGGGTTAGAAGAAGATGGATCTTCCTTCGTCTTATTACCAGCACCCATATCTTGGATGCATTCATCCTCTCTCTCTATGGCCCGCGGAGGATGATGTGCCTAGCGTTGGAGGTCGTTTAACTTTGCTCACTTATTGCACACGCACACGTACGATGCGGCGGTTCGACCTACGACTCGACAAAGGCTCTTCGGTGAATCTGGTGGTGCTTGGCTGGCGCCTCGTGGGCGACCCTTACGTCGGCGTTCTCGACTTGCCCGTCTACACATCGATTGACCAAGTTGATTTTATTGGTATCTCTAAGGTGTAAGCATAGCCAGAGACCGTATTCACATCTGGAAATTTTTTTTTTTTTTTTATAATCCCATGTGATGCATTCATGGGTATGCAATACAACAATTCCATACGTTCAAATCATCTGTGACAAGAATTTATTTTAATTTAATTTAATTTAATTTTTTGAAAACCTGCGTGAGCGGTGTTCATGAGCGTTATTTGTAAACAATGCATTGTGTCAAATGGTCGGGTACGCGGTGTGCACACACTACAGGACCCTCACTACGCTTGCCGCAGCGCACTCACATCAGCGTCTGAAAATTGTATTCTGACGGGGCCGCGGCTACCACGCCATTGTTGCGTTGTATTGCGACCTGAGTGGAAGTAAGCCCCACGCAGCGATACAAAATTGTATCGCGACACCGATATGGCGGGAAGTGCGCCTTCTGGCTGCGCCACGATGCGACCAGAGCCATGTCGGCTGGCGTGGCGGCCTTCTTGCTCGCGGTGGCGCTGCTGGCGTGTCGCCCCACGGCGTTGATCGACCTGGCGTGTCCGCGATCTGATACGTTGTATCGTGACCCGGCACGAATGGGCGTGTACGTTCGATCCACTTGACTTCTTTTTTTTTAATTCATTTTTTTTTCTTTATTCTATCTTGAAGACCACAAAAAATTATATATATATATATATATATATATATATATATATATATATATATTTTTTTTTTTTTTTTTTTTTTTGTTTCACATCACGAAAGCCTCGAAAAAATTTTCTCAATATTTTTATTCCTCAATGACCTCCTGCTTACTCTAGATGTGTGCTAGGTATTTCTTATTCATCTGAATTTAAAATTTTTAAGGCTTTAATTACAATACTTTTAACTGTCTGGCAGGGTGTACCAGGCCCTACCAAAGCCCAGAATCTGTTTATGTTAGCTGAGGAACGAAATTGTCTAAATTTTTTTTCCTTTATTTAAGGACACTCTGTCGAGGAATTCACGAAAACGAAGCTTTCTCGAACCTTAGGGTTATGTTTCTCTCGACCTACCAGTGTTCCACATTTTTCTATATTCTATTTACGAAGCACACTAACCTGACATACAACACATAATCGATCACATCACATTTAATTCATCAAAATGTCTGGGATGCATGGTTAACGGTTCCCATCGAGTCTGAGTAAATACGTATACCTAACTACGTGCTAAGTTATATATACAGGATCAACATCATTATCTGGTGTGATGCTCTTACACTTTATGACCATGACTAAGCCCCGAGTCCCTCGAGGCCACTGGGTACTGGGTATTACCTGTGTAGTCTGTTTGTGAAGGTGGTATCATAACCATACTATAAATACACCAGCAGGGCTCCCAGTGTCGTTCTGTATCTACGATGTTGAGTGTGGTGGTATTAGGATGCATCGCATGGGCCACCCATAGGCTTAGTGTCGTTTACCTTACCTCGTCTGTTGTAGCGTCCCAGTCAGGGTCCCATTGACCCAATCGATCGACCTCTGAGGAGATACACCATGTGCTTATATCATGAGACCCATACATGAGTAAAATGACCACATTGGCCCATACATCCATACTTACAAAAATGTATATTTTATACAAAAAAAGAGTTAATTTACAATTACCCTGGCGGGTCTTTACCCGTATTTTACAAGATACATAACAAGGCCGTATATGATATTTCTTCGTCTCTAAGACCCGGATCACGTCCGTCCCAGGTGAACCTTAAATTTTGAAATAATTTTCCCTCAGCAGTGTAGTGACGGCACGAAATAGGCGATAGCATTCCGGCCTCTTACCAACTTCTTTTTTCTGTTCCACTGCTGGAAGACCACAAAAAATAATAAAATATATATATATATATATATATTTTCTGTTTTTTATCTTTGTAAAACCTCGGAAAAAATTTCCTCGATATTTTTTTTATTCCCTCATTAGCCTCCTTACTTTACTCTGAATGCGTGCTGAACAAATTGCTATTCATACGATTTAAAATTTTAAGGTTTAATTACAACCCTTTTTCTTGTCTGCTTGGAATTATTTTCCAAAATTTCACAAAGCAGAATTTGTTTGTGTTCAGCGGAATGACTATCTAGAGATTTTTTTTTCCTTTATTTTGGACACTTTGTCGAAAATTCCTAAAAGCAAACTTTTTCTCAAACCTTAGGGGTTATATTTCCTCAACCTAGTGTTCCACATCTTTACTTAATATCTTTATTTACCAAACACATAACCTGACACACAACCACATGAATCCAGTCACACATCACATTTAATTCATCAAAATGCCTGAAAGATTATGATGCAACAGTTTCCCATCGAGTCTAGGTAAATCGATATATCTAACTAGATGCTAAGTTATATCTCAGTATCAACATAGAGAGCTATGTGAAATTTTGTGATGCTCTTACACTTTATGACCATGGCTTAAGCAGTCCTCAAACACAGGTACTCGTGTACTGTCTCGATACCAGGCGTGAAGAATTTGGTATCATAACGATACTATAAATACACTGTAGGGCTCCCAAGGTAATCGTTTTATATCTTTGATGCCAATTGTGGTGGTGTGGGATATACTTATGGATGATACACCAGAGCTCCCAGGTGGTGTTTGCATACTGATCTGTTTGTGGCGATCCTGAATGGGGTCTAGTGACCGTCGTCGGCCTACAGGAATCGCATTAATGCTTGTCTCGCTGACCCCGTCTGTAGATAAAATGACCACATTGGCCTTGTCATCTCCACATAAATGTATATTTTATCTGAAAAGAGTTAATTAACAGTGCAAAAGCTGGGTCTTTACCCATATTTTACAAGATAAATAACAGATTATATATGTGCATTTCAGCCATCTCTAAGACCACGGATCAAAATCCCCATCCCGATTGAACCGATTACACGAAATAATTTTCCCTCAGCCCGAGTGTCGTGACACGAAAATGGGCGTAGCCGTTTTCGACTCCAAACTTTACCCAACTTCTTTTTTTTTTCTTTTCTTTGTTCCACTATTTGGAAGACAAATATATATATATATATATATATATATATATATATATATATATATATATATATATATATATAATACTAATTTATATCTTGTAAAACCACCGAGAAAAAATTTCCTCTACATTTTTTTTTATTCCTTGATGTAGCCTCCTGCTTACTCCCCAGATGTAGTAGCCTAGACATTTTATATTCATCTGATTTAAAAATTTTAAGGCTTTAATTCTGACCTTTTTCTTGTCTTAGTGAATTTATTTTCCAGGTGCTAAAACCAAATGTTTATGTTGGCGGGGCGTGCGTCGAGAAAATTTTTTCATTTATTTACGGACCTACGTCGAAATTCACAAACAGCTTTTCTCAAACAACAGAGTTTATGTTTCCATGACCTAGTGTTTATGCTCAATATGCTATTCACGAGTACACAAACCTGATATCGACACATAAATCGATCACACATCATTTAATTCATCAAAATGCACAAATGATGCATGATCTAACAGTTTCATCGAGTCTTAGGTAAAACCATTATACCTAACATTGATACTAAGTTATAACTACAAGTATCAACGCTTGAGCTATACAGTTGATGCTCTTACCTTATGACCGTGGCTAGCCCAGGTCCCTCAGCCTAGGTACTTTCGTGTCACGCATGCTTTGATACGAAGTTGAAAATTTGGTATCGAACCATATATAACGCTCTGCCTGTTGGAGCTCTTGAGGTAATTGTTTGCCTTAGCTCGATGTGGTGTGAAGGCCCGGTATCGGAGGACCGTATGGGATGCATACATGAGCTCCCAGAGATGGTTTGCCTTGGGCTACGATCTGGTGTGGCCTTTGAATCACAGGTCTAAGTTGACTCCCATAGTCGACTGCGGGTCTGTCTCATATCGTAGGACAAATGCATGGTAAAATGGCGCGTTGGCCCATACACATCATCTGCTTAAAAATATATTATATCTGGAGTTAATTCCTGATTACCCTGGCTGGGTCTTTTACGTATTTTTACAAGATACATAACAAGGCCATATATGGTCATTTAACCGTCTACAGACGGATCGTCCATCCCAGGTGAACGCCGATTACTGAAATAATTTTCCGCAGCGGTGTGATGCCCAGGTAGTGAAATTATCACTGCATGGGTTGCCTTTCACAGCTAAGTGCGCGTGTAATGACAACGAGCACATTCAACGAATCACGTGATCTTCTTTGAATATCTACATGATATGGATGAGAATGTGACTCACCCTTTCTCACTTCTCGAGCCTTCACTAACTCCCTCACACATACCTAAGCTAAATGTGAGAAAAACACTGTTTTCAAAACAAAAAGTTTTTGTTCTCGAACATCTTGCGAATTTCGGTCAAATATTGAATGACCTCGAATTGAATTCTTCGGGTAATTCTCTAGCGATCGTGGGTCGTATCGGAATGAAGCGGTGAATGACTCTCGAGGCAATTAACAGAAAAATCTTGGCTGAGTCGCTCATGAGCATTTGCCTTTTATTTTTAACTTTACCGTATCAGTACCTTATCATGGCTGTTCTAGGTTGCCCCGGTGCATATGAAATGTATTATACCATTTCCAAACAACACATGCCAATATATCTCAATAATGCATATATTAACAATTTCACATACTAACCACGTGTTCGATTCGTATGATAACATAAATTAGCTCATGGGCTAATAACAATTCAATTCAGCTTACACACAATTATATTTTATATGAATTCAAACATCATATTAACACATTAAGTATATGCATTAACATTTTGTTTCCATTACACTCAAGCCATTCATTCTAAGCAATATTTTGCAAACAACACACATGGACAATTTTAGTCCAACCATCGGTTGTTTTAACAGTCCAAAAACAGTGCATGGGCTGTCCGAAACTGCCCAAAAATTCCAGCATTCGGTCCCACTCCGGAGGACAGAAAACTTCGAAAACCATTTCGACCCCAAAACACTTGTCCTGATTTAACACACAAACAACACATATGGACCAATAACAGTCCGAATCAGTCATGGGATTGCCCAAACAGTCCAATTTATCGCCGATCCGAAGTTTTGGGGCGGCCAATCTGACCGCTCACGGCCTCATATCCAAATAAACCATTTACAGGCTCTTAAGCAGAAAACAAACCAAGTAGGAGAAAACCTGCTGCCAGGAGTTTGTCGAAACTCCCAGCCCAGTGTCCTTGCGTGAAAAAGCTCTTATGGGCGGAGCAACACAGCTTCTTCTTATCGGAAAAAAGACGGTTGATCATGGAAATCTAGAAAGTTAGACTCTCCCAAATCTGTATTTTTGTCTTTTCCCTTCTTTCGCCTCGAATCGGTTGGGAGGAATTGTAAATGGGAGAGTACTCCTCTTGCCACATGTCGACTAATTGGTTGATAAGTTTCACTATCACTCTTTATCCATCTGCTTTGGATTTCCATCAAATTAGAGATGCCACAAGTCATGTGGGCTTTCACATGAGCTCATGTTATTTAATTTTACTTTTGACCGCATGCTTGGCTGAGCCCTTAAAATGTGCCAAAGTGTCACTTATTCGCTTCGTTACCTCGAAAATCATGCAAATTAGATTGTATCGGTCGACGAAATTCGCGTGGTAGCTAGATTCGCGAGGCGATTTCAGCGGTGAAGTCCGTTCGTCGTAGAATCTAGAAAAATTTGGATTTTGATCGAAATCATTATTACCCTTTTTGAGAAAATTAGAATTTTACCGAGGGTTTATAAGTGCTCTTTAATCATTATTTATTTATTTAAGTTTGTTTAATATTTATTATATTGTTTAGACTCGATTATTTTATATATTAATTATTATTATATATTTTATATTATATATTTTTATTTAAAGAATGATAGAATTAGTAAAATTAATTTTTAGCATTTTAGGTTTTGACCAGAGTGTAAACCCGTTTTGGCATGCAACTTCGCATGGGCTAGGTTGGGTTGGTTAAAATCTTGGCTGAATAGAAATAAGTCAGTTAATGACCCAGTTTTGGCATGTGGCCAGAATGGGTTGGCGAAATAGGATTGGAAGGCTAGTCCGTTTGCAGCTCTAATTCTTTTGCCATAAATGAACTTATACTTTTTTTTTGTTTTTGATAATTAAAATGAACTTATACTTAAATTGCCATTTTGATTGCAGGAGAATACCTTGCTCAACAGGTCACTGAACCATCTGCACATCATTCCTGATGTTTATGGTATTTCAGTCTGCGGCCAGTGTATCATTTTCTCATAAAATGGTAAACATGTTTCTAAGGCATGATGGCAATGATGAATTGGATTGGGTAATTTCAGCCTTGGAGTTTGAACTGAAAGTTGAAGATACTCTTGTGGAGATTAGCAACACTGAGTACTGAATTTTGAGAGAAACCATGTTTCTTATGAAAAACTAAAGGAAGTTATGATGTCTTTCAAAGTCTACAATTTTGTTGCTAATTTATGAATTTGTGTTCATGAATTGATGAATGATTTGGAAAATATAGAATCTTATATGATAAATTTTCTTAGTAAAATTTAAATAATTCTGAATTTGGGTGTAACAGCAATTTTACCAGATTTGGTATGTTAAAGCAATTCAAAGAGTTGTAATGAAACAAAAAAAGCTTTTAAAATATTTGTCGCTTCATGTTGTGATGATGACATATAGATCCTTTGGTGTGTGTATGCAAACTACTTATCTGTGGTCTTTAGACTTCTATTAGTTTCATGCTTAATCCAATTGTATGTATGTTTAACATGTCAATTTGTGTTGGTATGGATATCTTTCTATACCCCTTTTTTGTCAATACATCCATTCAAAATGCAGTTATTTATTTTGTCATTTACAGAAATTATTCTTCAATTTGGATGAATTGGTTGCTTTGTGATAGATATGAGGGGTTATGTATGGTAAGCCAAATGTTGCTAAGCTATTCTATTTTCCTTAACTTTCCTTCGATAACATCAGCGTTCTGAATTTCTTATCGTTCCTCATACAAATTGCTTGTATTATTTTTTTCTTTTTGTTTGTTATGCCTTAACTTTAATAAAAGTCTCATTCTCTGCTCATGTTTTCAAAATACTCATTAGTCACATTCTCTATGCCGAATTAGTGATCTGGATAGGATACATGCAACATGGATATTATTTCTCCCATGGGATATAAAATATGGTATCTTTGTAATGAAATATGAAAAGAAAATTATTTTTATTATTGATTTGACAATGTACATCATTGTATAGGAAATTACAGAGGGAAAAAGCATAGTAAAGATTACAAAAAGAAAAGGTAAACCAAATATTCCTAAATTTGAAATACTATCTAAATTTGAAGAAAACAAATTCTCTAATTGATTTACAACTCACGGATCACCCAGCACCTCGATACTCCCCCCTCGAAAGCTAAGGAATAAATATTTCCATTCTAGCTTGAATCTGAATCATGGACCTTGAGGAATAAATGATCTTGCCACAGCACCCCCTTTTTGCTTCTCCACCTTACGGGATTACCTCCAAGAAAAGTATTGTACCCTGTAGTTGATTTCCTATTCACTAGGAACATAGTCTGTGTCGATTGTAAGCTTCTAAGCGAAGCACCATTCTACCTGGACAAAATTCCTTTTCTAGGGTTGCCTTTCAAGTAGTGCAACACCTTGTAAGCAGCTTGGTATATGAGTTTGCCAACCAACCTCGGGTACATTCTTTTATCAACAATTGGTTCTTCTTAAGTTTTTCTAAACTTGTGGTTGGGGATCCATTAGGGTGAGGCGCACACGATCTTCTTGTTTTTTCAATAATCAATAATGTACTTTTGATGAGATACAAAGATCCCTTTTGCGAAATAGGTCACCTTAATACCAAGGAAGTACTTCGGTTTCCCTATGTAAAGAGAGAAGGAATTCTTGTATTTTATTGATTCTTATGCATATATAAGATAAAATAACTACATGATAGAAGAGGATAAGAAAGGAAACAAAATAGAATAAATAATGCGATAAAAAAAATTAAAATAAGGATAGAAAAGGAAAAGAATAAAAAAGAATAACTCTGAAATAAATATATGATACTCAAGTCCCTCGAGTCGAGATTATGCAAGTCATATGCACCAGACTTGTGCAGTGTACTACAATCCACAGGACCTCGAGAGACTTAGTGAAAATGTCTACTAATTGGTCATTCGAATTGATAAGTGGTAGCCGCACATCCTTATGCGATCTTCTCTTTAATGAAGCGGCAATCTACTTGATAATGGCAGATCACATCATGAAGGCGGGTTCGATGCAATATGTGAAGCGCTATTATCACAAATGGGCTTCATCATTCATCCTTCCCAATCTTAACTTTTGGAGAAGGTGTTTGTATGTGAGTTCGCATGTCGCGATGTCATAGCTCAAATACCAGCTTCAACATTAAGCGACTATTGCATCCTGTTTCTTTACTTTTAAAAGATATTAGGTTATCTCCGATAAATATCATTCCCTTCTTCTTCCTTCATGGGATGCAAGTCTCCTTCTCTTTCTTCTCCTTCTTAGGGTTTGGAATATGATGAAAGAGTATTTGAGGATTTGATTTGTTGTGGCAAATGAAGAAAGAGTGTCAGTGGGCCTTTATTTGTGGAAGAGGAAGTAAGGGTGGTCCCCTTAAAATGATTTTGAAGGATGGCTTTTCAGGCAGAATGTGTGAATATTTAACATGAATTTAGGATAGGGAGGAGAAGAGAACTGATTTGGTCAGAGGTGTGGTTGAGAAGTATCCCATGTGAGGATTCTCGCTGCCTCAGTGAAGTTTCAACAAGCTGGCCTCTTTTATTTAATTTGTGGAGCTTTGGTAAATGGTTTCAGAGGGTACATGCTTTGAAGATTGGAACTCAAAAAGAAAGAGAAGACTCTGTACCAGGGGTTAAAGTATTTCTGCTCAAGATCAAGTTTGAGAGGAAACTCTATAAGTAGAATGCTTTGCTAAATATGATTTTGACTTTGTTAATGGAGGAGAGAGGAAAAGGTAACTAAGAACTACCTGGACTGTGTCAATAGAGCTTTGCATTCTTTCATGGAATGTTCTTTGGATAATGGTGGATAAGAGTGGAGTAACTGAGTTGTGAGTTTCTAATTGCTTGCATTTGGTGAACCTCGTTTGTTTCAAGAACTGAAGGTTCAGCAGTGTCCAGCCCATTTGGTAAGGAGCCTGGGTGTGGGCAACTGCTTGGAGATGGGGGTAGTGGAAGCCAATTAGTGAAGTAGGGGGATTCTGCTTTTCTGGGATAACCAAGTGTTGGAGCTTATTGAGATGGAAATGGGAGCTTTTTCAGTTTCTGTTAGGTTAAAAAATTGTTAGGATAACTTTTATTGTATGTTCACAAGGGTCTACAGTCCAGTCTTAAATGAGAGGGAAAATTTCTTGAATGAATTGAGTGATATATCCGTCTTTAGAATGATCCATGGTGAAAGGAGGGGATTTCAATGGTGTGAAATTCCCAAAGGAAAGGAGTAATTGTCAAAGTAATTGGCTTCTATGAGGTGCTTTGCAAAGGTTATCGATGATTTGGAGGGAAAAAAAAACCTTTCTTTACGTGGAGGATCTTTTACTTGGTCTGGGGACTAAATAATAGGCTAGCTTCTAGGTTGGACTGTTTTCTTGTTTCTAAAGATTGAGTTAACTGGTTTGTTCTGGAGCATTCTACCAAATCTAGTCTCAGACCATGCACCTATTTTGCTTGATGGTGGAGGGATAAAGAAAAGTAAGCATCTTCCAGATTTTTAAACTATGTGGTTGAATCAAAGAGTAGATCTGAAACTGGTGGGATGGTCATGTTATGTAGGGTTTGGTTAGTCACTTCTGTGGCAGTTAAGTTTAAAGATTTGAAGTAGGATTCAAAGCTTGGAATTAGGAGGTCTTTGGTAACGTCTCTATTCAGAAGCTAGTTGCCTTGTTGCAGTAAGATTATTTAGGGGGCTCTACTTTTCTAGGTAAATTGGTTAAAAATGATCGAGCTATGTTTGCTGGTTGTTGAGTTATGATTATTCACAATCCACTGGATAACATATTTTATGTTTTGATGCTCTCTTTCTTGGCTTGAGGGTGTGGTGTCCAACTGTCCATATTCCCAAAGATGTGTAATTGTGAAAGGAAAAATATTTCTAGCTAAGAGGCCTGCAAACATTGTTGCATGTTGGGGGCTCTGAAACACCATGTTGAGATGTTAATGCCATCATGAATTTGTGCCAAACACCTTTCAAGGATACAAATGTATGGAAATTCTGATTGATGGTTTCCCCGCACCACCCATTTATTTTTTTGTGGAAAATTATGTTGAATTCTCTTGCATTAATCTGGGGACACAACAGACCTCTACGAAGTTGTCTAAGAGTTTAAAACAGTTCTTGAAATTAGCTCATGTCTTTCCCAAGCTAGTTGCTAGCACTAGAACATGTTTCAAAGTCGCGGTATCAGTCATCGACTTGGAGGGTTCTGAGACGTATCGGTATTGGTGTATCGATTGACATGTAAATTAAGATAAATAGAAAGCTAAAAAATATATATATGTCACAAGGGACCAAATGGCCTAACCTAAATTGGATTTTGTTGTGGTTCGAAGCCACCTATGGGGGTTGAGGGTCAACCTGGAGAAAAGTTCAATCATTCTGGTTGGAAATGTGACAAACATTGAAGATCTGGCTCATGAGCGGGTTGCGGGGTGGGAAAGTTTGCCATCCACCTACTCGAAATTTGCCGCTAAGATGAGGCGCAACCCTTTGCAAGTTTGGGATGGGGTGGAAGAAAGATTTAGGAAGAAGCTAGCTATGTGGAAAAGGCAGTACATCTCCAAAGGGGAAGACTAGCACTCTAATAAAAGCACCTAAAAACATGACTATTTATACCATGTCACTGTTCCGGATTCCAAAGGGTGTTAAGACTATATTGGAGAAAATTCAGAGAGATTTCCTATGGGGAGGGGGAAACTTAGACAGAAAAATTCATCTGGTAAATTGGGATACAATGTGTACTAGCAAAAAGAGAGGAGGCTTGGGTATCCGCAACCTAACTAAGCTGAATAATTCCCTGTTGGGCAAATGGAATTGAAGACTTGCTGTGGAAGATAACCCCCATGGAAAGGCTTAATTAATCTGAAATATGAGCTAGAAGAAGAAGAGGGATGTTTTTCCAAAGTACCTCAGGGGAGCTTTGGGGTGGGTGTTTGGACTTTGGAAAGATATTAGGAGAGAAGCCCAGCAATTGAAACAAGGCTGCAAGTTTATCTTGGGCAACGAGGGGCGCATCAAATTTTGGGAGGATAAGTGGTGTGGGAGAAACCCACTTTGTGAGATGTTCCCCATGCTGTATGCTCTAGCGGACTCTAAAGGGGCTATGGTATGGGAGGTTTGGAACTCTACGAGGGGGGAATGCGGTTGGAATCTAAGATTCTTAATATCTTTCAATGGCCGAGCTGGAAAGCTTCGAGAACTATACGGCTAATTATGCGAGAGTAAACTAAAGGGACGAGGGGCAGAGATTTTACGGACGGTGAATGAAAGGAGAGTACTCAGTTAAAGCTTGTTATAGGCTTTTGGAAGGAGGTATTGCTAGCCCCTTACCGGAAGGCATCATTTGGAACAGTTGTATTCCCCCTAAAGCGAGTGTGTTCACCTGCGAGGTGTGGTGGGGCAAGGTGTTAACCATAAGACGGCGAAAGGGGCTTTGGCTTGCCGGGTAGATGCCCTCTTTGCCAAGATGTTGAGGAGAGCTTAGACCCACCTCCTGATTTACTGCCCAACTATGTGGGGTCTTTGGGCAGCTCTCATCTCTCACTAGGAATGGTTTGGGCATGCCCTCTCTTGGCAAAAGATCTTATGATGGAATGAGCAACTTTTCCTATTAGGAAGAAAGTAAGGAAAATTTGGGCGGCTCCCCCGAGAGCCTTTTTGGGCCAATTTGGAAGGAAAGAAATATAATTAGTTTTGAAAACGAGGGTTTCTCTTCTAGTAGGTTGAAACAGTCCTCCTTCATTAACTCCCTATATAGTTGGGTAGGCTTAATTTATGAGGGGGATTGTTCCATTGTAAGGATCCTTTTATGTATTCTTTAGGTTCTTGGTGGGGTGGTAGGTATATATTTTCTATACCTTTTTGTTTGTTTTCTGTGCCCCCTGTGCCCTTATATACCCTAGGGCGTGGCCCTTTTTTTGTTAATATACTTGTCCAGTTGAGTATCAAAAAAATAAAAAAAAAATAAAAATAATAATATATATATATATTACTAGAAAATATAATTAAGTGAATTAAAACTAATAAAATACTTATTTTATGTCTAATACTATTAAAAAATTATAAAAGCATTCACTGAAAGAATTACAAAAAAAAAAATATAATTATTACAAATGTGTATTATAAAATTAATTAAATTTATCTAACAAAAATTATAATTATAAGAATATTTTACAATAATAATATTTGTGAAAGTATCAGTTAGATATTGGTTTAAAAATAATTTGATATTTATCTTCAAATTTATCTTTAAATTAATTTATATAAAAATATATTTTTTTTGTTAAATTTTTTTATCAAAAATAGTATAATTAAATTAATTTATATTTATAGTTATAATTAGTTAAAAAAAATTTAAAAATTGGAGATAAAAATTAAAATATTCTTTTGATTAAATAATATTTTTAATGTCCTATGCTAAATATAATTTAAATAATTATTGTAATTCGTCGAATTTTTTTAATGACTTAATCAATAGCATTGGCATTCAAAGTGTTCCCTCATTTATTGAATCATAAGAAAATAAATTTGGTAGGAATTTAATAAGTTTCTCACAACCCTCTCCCTCCGTTTCTCACTTGCGCTTCCCTCATTTCATCGTCCGATCACTACATCCGGACCACTTCCAGATTGGCCTCCGCACGATTTAATGAGTTGCCTTCTGGGTTCCACTCATCATGTGGCGTACCTAGGGTTTGAAAATTAGTCGATCCAGGTATGATTGTGAAAAAATGTTGATTTTTGGTTGTTTTGAAGATGGATCTCAGATGTCTCTGAGAAAAAAAATGATTTTTTGTTGTTGTGATGGGTAAGAAAGGACTATAAGAACCTATGGAATCATCTTCTTTTTCTTTTATAACTTGGCGAGTCAGCGAGTTAACTTGGAATCTCGGCCTAATCGTGTTAGAGTTTTGTGATGCCAGGAGTCGTTGATGGTATCTGTTGAGAATCATAGAATGTTCTCTAGATATTTTTTGATTTATCTCCTATCTTTTGTGTACATTATCCTCCTTCCTTTTATACTTTATTTTGTTTTCTTTTTGTTCCATGCTTTTGTATATATAGAGGTGCACGAGGGGGAAGGCAGAAGAGAAGTTGGATAGGAAAAAGGATGGAATGAGGGACTTGATCATGTAAGACGAATGACGGCATACGATTAATCAAATAACAAGCGGCTAGTAGCATCCTTAAAAAATGTTGAGGAACCTTATGATGGAGTAGGATAGTGCAAGTGGTTTCTTCAGTGATGGTTCTTGGTAGCAATTCACTCCATTACGTTGAGTGTATGAAGGGTGATGAAGAATCGCATGTGAGGACAAAAAAGAGGAGAATGGTCCAGAAAGATATTCCTTGGCATAATCACTTCATAGGATACGTATTAAATTGAGTTCGAACTTCAGCATGGAACTTTTGGAAAATAGAGAATAACTCAGCTCAAGTTTTCATTAAAAATAGCTTAGTACAACGAGAATAATCATTTATAAAAGTAACAAAGTACCGGAATCCCAAAGTAGACTCAGTCCGAGCAAGACCTCAAACGTTAGTGTGGACAAGCTCAAAATGAGACTTTGTTTGTAGGGAGAAGGTCCGTCGGATGACATGGAAGGTCTTGACGGAGAAGGTCCTAACGGAGAAGGATTGATGAAGAAGGTCCGCCGGAGAAGGTCCGACAGAGAAGGTTCGTCGGAAAGATCCATTTGGAGAAGATTAGTCGGAGAAGAATTTGTGGAAAGAGAACAAGGAAAAACTTAACCCATTGGCTCACGATACCATGTGAAGGATATAAGACTTTTGGAGAAGGTCTTTGGGAAGAGGGCTATTAGAAAGGGCTATCGTAAAGAGAACACGGCAAAAACTTAACGTGGCTCGTCACAAATGTGAAATGGCAATAAGAAAAGAAAGCTTTTCGTATTGAAAGGACCTCCTTTGGCGAACCTTATTAACAAATCTTCTCTTGCCAACCTTTTCTATCAGATCCGTCAGGACCTTCTCCGGTGAACCTTCTTAACTGACCTTCTCTTGCCTACCTTTTCTGTCAAACCCGTCAGGACCTTCTCCGACGGACCTTCTCCGTCATTCGTCGGACCTTCTTCAATTGACCTTATCCAGCGAACCATCTCAGGCGGACCATCTCTTCTACGGCAACCCTCAATCGATCCCACACATCAACTCCATCATAGAACATATCGGAAGCTCTTAGCTGATGTCACATTCTTGTCGACATCAATCGAGAAGTTAAGTACATCTTTATAACAAGCTTGTTCACATATGACCTATATGTTCCAAATTGAGGGGGAGTGTTGAGAATCATAGAATATTCTCTAGATATTCTTTGATTTATCTTCACACACTTTATTATACAGTATCCTCATTCGTTTACACTTTATTTTGTTTTCTTTTTGTTTCATTTATATATATATATATATATATATATATATATATATATATACTATATGCTACATCCATCGATAAAAAAAAGTATTCTTTTCTTCTATCCTTTCACATTGTGTATCTGGTGATGGACTTAACCGGCCACCTTTGAGGTAGATCTGACTCGGCCCGAGTTGTATGAGGATTGGCCGACTTTTCGAACCCTGCACTAGACAGCTTCCATGCCTTGCAAATCATTTTTAGTATGCCTAGAAATATTCACACCGCATTTCATATCACATAAATTCATTTTCTGTAGAATACTTTCAATTTGATGAATATTATGTACATCTACTAGTTCAAGATAGTTGTTTGCACTCTGGTGCTCTCTTAGTGTCCTGCTTTCTCCTCTGTTTTTTTACAGTTATGTATCTCATATATTTTCTTCCTTTAATATCCCAAGCAGATTTTAGTTCCTATGTGTAGGAAGCACAATGTGTGTTCTGTGACTGGGAAGATAATTTGGTAGCCCATACTAAATTTTATATCACACTTGTGATTTAATAAGAGTCTGGAATTGTTTGGGAAGGAATATATAAATGTTTGTTTTTATGGATCTATATGTTTTAAACTGTTTCTGATACTGATCCTCTGTTGGAGATTGGGCCTTCTGATTATACTGCTATTTGTATGAAATAGGGTTGGACTGTTGGCATTTCACATGACATTAGTAAACAAACCCCAAGATGCTTCTGTAGTTTGGACTTTATCTTCTGTTCTGTATCATGGAAAGTGGAAGGAAGGTGTTCAATTTGCAAGAAAACATGCTCAAGCACCAATTAATTTCTCACCTGAGATTTTGGAGGAATGTGATTCTAAATCAGATGAAGAACTAGCAGAACGAGTTTCCTAAATTAGCCTCAACATGCAAGATTATATGTTGTTCAGCACTGAAACAGGCGACCTTTCTGCATCAAATTTGGTAAGCAGTGATTTGGTGTTTCAATGGGGCTCCTATTTGCTCTGCTTTAGAACCAAACAGTAGAAATCTGGAGTTAGTTTAACCTATAGGTTGTCTGAACCTGCCATTTTATGGCACTTCTAAGTTGACATTTGATCACTTCAGCTATTTTTTCTGAAGACATGATATTCCTTTGTCCTGACTGCTTATTTTCTTTTGTCTGAGGTCCATGAAACTGCGCTAAAGATCATGTTATAATGCTCAGTCATCCCAGGCCGTCAACTGCCTTATATCTGGGTTATTTTCCAGACATGTGATACTATTTAGGGAAGCTGGCATCCCATTTGCATTATGGTGCAGTGCCACCCTGTTGTGGAGAATTTGACAAACAGTCTACAACACCTAAAAAAGCGCTAGTGATGATTCCTCTTCCTATGGTTATGCCTATTTTTGTAGTACAAAATCCTCAACCCTCGTATACTAGAAACGTCTCTGTCCTAGTTAATTTGTCATCATGTGGATGTGTGCCGCATATAGTTCAAGTTTACACTCTTGTCCAAGTTTTATGTCCACTTATTTTACATGCATATACCAACTTTATCCTCTTCTTTGGCTGTATGAGCAATATCTTGTTTCTCATTCAGTGCCCTTATGACAAACTTATGCTCATGCATATGCTGGGAAAGCACATGAATGTAAGATGATCTTACAGGAGAGCAAATATCCAACTGGCTCCACTGGGACCCTTTGCTGAGGCCTGAGTGGTTTAATCTTGCCCTATTTCTGATAATCCATTCACCAAATAATTTCTATTACAGTGGGTCTGTTAATTTATTGAATGTTGATGTACCATCACTTTTCGTGGGGATCTTGCTTATCGCTGTGGATGGATAATCCACATGGATATTGAATAAAACATACATGTTAACATCCGTACTATGACATATTATTTAGATTGTGGCTGATATGGTTGAAAAATGTGATTCTCCAGGTATTTGTCCCAAGGAGGGTGGCAAAACATGTCGCTGATATTTTTCATGTGCTGGTGAATGATATTGACTCTTATGAGGAGGGAAGGGAGAGTCCTGAGATTGACAATACTTGCTCGGAAAAGGAGATCTGAGGAGAGACCCGAGATTTGTTCTTAGCAAAGTTATTATGGACACAATGAGCTATTGGGCTTGTCAGAGTCTCAAGATGGAAGCAGAGGTTGATGAGGAGAAAATCGGCTACTGTTATCTTATAATGAACAGAAAGTAGGGAGGCACCCAATCTTTCTGAGGTGGTAAAACATCTGATAGTTGCTAAGGTTAACAAACGTATATCATTGCTTATTGAACTGCAGCAAGAAGGAAAGAAGCAGAGATTGTTTGACATGAGATTTGATTCTTCCAGAAGAGGAGGCGGCTAAGGAGGAGAAGCAGAAAGAAAGACACAAAAACACCAGAAAGATGGGAAAGAAGCTAGAGGTAGCTGAAAATTTTAGCTCAGAAATGGCCATGAAGCAGAAGATGGTTGACATGAAGTCTGATTCTTCAGAACAGGAAACGGCTAAGGAGAAGAAGAAAGAAAAGACACAAAAACACCAGAAGATGGTGAAGAAGCTGGAGATAGCTGAGAATGTGCAGCTCCAGGAAATGGGCATGAAGCAGGAGATGGTTGACATGACGTTTGATTGTTCAGAACAGGAAACGGCTAAGGAGAAGAAGAAGGAAAAGACACAAAAACGCCAAAAGATGGCAAAGAAGCTGGAGATAGCAGAGAATGTGCAGCTCAGGAATGGCCATGACAGTTGGAAATGGTGGGGACGGAGAATCTCCAAATATCAACTAAAGGCAACTCAAAGTAGCTAATAACAAGCATTCAGGACAGCAGAAGTTGAACAGAAAGCTAAACGAGCAGCACAAGCTAGAAGCAGTTAATCAGAAACTTTTGACCAGAAAGCAAAACGAAAGCAGCCCAAGCTAGAAGAAGCAGTTAATCAGAAACTTGCTGACCAGAAAAACAAAACGAGCAGCCCAAGCTAGAAGAAGCGGTTAATCAGAAACTTAAGCCACCGTCATTATCCAGTCTCTTCAAGTGAAATATACCTTTTTTCTGTACATTAATTACTATCCAGTCATACTTGGGGCAGAGGAATAAGCAGCATCACAGTGAAACTGACCACCAGCAATCACTGGGTAAGTTTATTCTCCTATGTGTGTGGCTTTGCAGTTCTCTCCTAATCTGAAAAACATGACCCAAAATCGTCTTTCTACTCTTCACCACAGCTCAACACAAAGGGCCATGCTGACTTCCTATTCACATCTCAATTAATGTCAACATTCTGCCCATATTGATGGATTTAATCGCAGCAACCAGGTAACAATAGCCAGTTGTATTCAATTCAAAAAGGCCTCAAAAGCTTATTGTAATAAATAGAGGTTTGTGGCTATGTTTTGGTTTTGGATAGTCTGTTATTGAATGTCAAATATGACACGGCCATTTTCAAATGCTCCAAACCATATATTATAAAATGTCTTCCAGATTGTTGGCTTCAGTATTCAATTCCTTGCTTTTGTGTTCATTTGTTTGTTTTCTTTTGTTGCCCCTTCTTACAATTATGTTTTGTTTGGTTTTTAGAAAGTATTAAGGAAAAGAAAAAATATTGATAAAAATGGTTTTTTTAATGTTTAGTTGTCGTCTAATAAAAATTCAAAAGAAAGTCGATTAGAAAAAAAATTACTTATACATTTTAAATTGTTTGATTCTTTCTTTGATAAGTTAGAATAAATAAAGGAGTTTGAAAATTTTCCCTTGCATTTTCCTGCACATTTTTGAAAACCAAACATAGTCTTAGGTTGTGTGTTTTGGTTATTCAGGAAGTAGGTAACAAGCAAGGAAAAGAATGCCAAGGAAGGCGATATTTTTCATATAATGACAAAGGTTAAAGAAAATTAGATGAAAAATATAAGTTATTTAATCTTTATATTAATGGGTCAAAATAAATAAAATTGATTTAAAATAGTAAATCATATATTTTTCTTCATTTTTTATATATTTTTTCTTTTGATAGCTAGTAATTTAATTACAATGTTTCTCACTAGGTCGAACTCGGGACCTTTTCGACTTTGCATACTCCTGCATGCTTGAAACAAAATTTTGAATGCTTACCACACTTGAAATAGCGTATATATATACTATATATATATATATATATATATATATATATATATATATATATATATATATATATATATATATATTATTTCATTTTCCTTCAAAATTTCTCGTGCAAATATGGTCTTAGGCTCCTTATGAAACTTGGAGAATTAAGTAAGAAAAAAAATAAGAAAAGTGGAAGAAAAGAAAATTTGAAAAAAGAAGTAAAAAATATGTTTAAATTTCCCAATGAAATTAAATTATATTTATTTATTTATGTAAGGAACTAAGGATTAAGAAATTTAAAATATATAAAATTTTTGAGAAATGATTATATTTGATTTTTTTCCTTATAAACTCCACATTAAAGCCAATGATGATAAGAAAAAAATCAAATCGTTTTCTAAGTTTTTTTGTCTTTCCTTGATAAGAAAAGAAAAAGAAATGTAATGACAAACACCTTAAAGAAGAGTTTGGGTTCAAAATAACATTTTAAAAATAAATATTCATTCAAGCCAATTTTGAAACTTTTGTTTTAAAATAATCCTCTTATTCCATATACAAAAAGATGTTTCAATTCTTTTATTTTTTCAATTTAATTTCGTTGTAGTTTGAAGCTACGGTTTAGTTCAAATATGAAACGAAATCTACAATTTAGTTAAAAAATGAAAGCGAAGTAGCTTTAACTAAGGCATTGAGCTATTTTGAACAAAAAAGTGTTAGATATAACCAAGGAACAAAATATCGGTAATTATGGATATATCGAATATCGGTGAATATCGATGGATATTTTGACAAAAGAAATATCGATAAAGCGAAAATTAATAAAAATGAAATTCGCTATAAATCTTTGTTGGTATAAAAGGCATGGTCAAATGATATACGCTTGTTGAAGACGATATTCATTATAATTTATCAAGAAATTACATTACAATAGTAATTTAAAATCAAAATGAAAACCGATGTGACTCCATTATATTATTTGATGAAGGGATCATATTTTGATGAAGACAATATTCATACTAAAATCTTCAAAATATTGAAATAAATAAAAAAGAAAAAATAATTTGAGAGTCAAATGAAGCTTGAATGTGTATAGATGAGTTTGTAAGGAAATTGTATGATTTTAGGGGTATTTATAGACTTTTTAAAGTCAAAATAGTAATTTGGATTGTGAAAAATATTGTGATTTAATTTTAGTTGGATTTGATTTTTGGTTGAAATATGATCATTGGATCATCATATATCCGTGGAGATCAATGCAAGCGGATTAGATAGAACCCGAGAATTTAAAATCAAGCGTTGGATTATCTATATCGTTGGAAATATAATAGTTAGATCCAGTTTCAATTTAAAATTAGCGTTAGATTGTATCATATAGCGCTGGATCTTTTAAAAAAGCGGATGAAATAAATGCGGCTGGATCAAAGCATGAATGAATCTTGACGTTAGATTTACATGGTCGAAATTAAAAATAACCGATGATATATCTCAGATATTTTCGATATTTTAAATATATCTTACGATATTTCTGAATATCTACGATATTTCGCGATATTTTAAAAATTTGTTCGGCGTATGCGCGCATGAGATATACTCTTGAAGTCTTGATATTTCATCGAAATATAAAAAATTTCCGATATTTCGTTGAAATATCAATGATTTTACTGATTTTTTAGTTAATTTTTTGGTCAATCGACTTTCGATTGGTAAAAATAAATGTCGTCTGCGTGAAATGTCGATATTTTGATAGATATATCGATCGATATATCCGATTTTTTGTTCTTTGGATATAACGTAGAATCAATAATTTTTTTTAAAAACAAAAACAGTCATTTTGATCCAAAACTAAAAAAGAAAAAAGTGTTTAGACCCATTGGTGTAACCTTAAAAGGATGGCACTGATTGAGAAGTTCGCTCCTTTTGTTGTTATTAGGCTTGTCCTCAGATCCAGTGGCCCCCTCCCTCTCTACCAATGATGAAATGGCCCTGCCTTGGTTCCTCCCCACTTCTCACGGACGTTTAAAAAATATATATCTATTTAAAAAATTATTTGAAATGCAGCGCCTGTGCTAAAAAGTTATTCTTTTTAATCCCCATCAACTTACGTAATTTGCATCAAACTTTTCTTTTCAATAACAAGTTCCAAAATTTATATCAAGCTCGTATTTTCAATAAATAAGTTCTAAATTTACATTAATTTGTTTTTTTTTTTTTTTAATGTACGAGTTTAATATTTAAACTGAATTTATGTAGATAAGTTCTTAATTTATCCTGAACTTATATTTTTAATAATGAATTCTTAATTTGAACAAAATTATATTTCCCAATGTATAAGTTACATCATTTATAATAATGTAAAATTTATATTTAAGCGAGTTTTAAATTTGCGCTAAGCATATATTTTTAATGACGAGTTTTGAATTTACATTAAACACCAGTGCTTTTCAAAACCGAGTTCGAATTATACTAAACTTGTATTTGTCATAGACGAGATCTATATAAATTTCATGTATACTTAAAGTGTAATGATTCAATTAATAGTTTAGAATCATATTTTTTGATAATCTTTTTAAAAAATTTGATGTAATCCACCACTTTATATACTCGCTATTTCCATAATTTCCATAGAACCCCCACCCTCCCATTGTTTCTCATCTGTCAATTTTAGCCCAAGACCATATACATTTTGGCTGAGTTAATTTAAAAAAACTGTTTTTTGATAGTAGCTTTTGAAAATATAGAAATACAAAAAATGTGTTTTTTGAAAAACTCTTTGTTTTTTAAATTTAATGTTTTTATATTTTCAAAAAAAAAAAAGTCAAACTTATATTATCTTTGTTTTCAATAATAGAAAACAATTTAAAAAAGGGCGAGCTAACATAGGCTTTGATTTTGTTTGAAAAAAAATAAGAAAAATAAAGAAAACACAAAGACATTTGATTCATAGGTTTTTTTTTTCTTGAAAAAAACGAATTCAAAAAACAAAAAACACAAAAATAGGGTAATATGTTTTTTCAAAAAGCTGTTATTAAGAATAACTTTAACAAACAAGAGCAGCAGACCCTAAATCATTATGCCCATATTGATTCATTGGCTCAATAAAAAAACCATAGTTTTATTATTTTCTAGATTTCTCCAGCATCATCTTTTCTTGCAGCCGAATTACTGGTCACTTCTCTCTAGGGCTCCAAACTCGAAGTCTACGGTCATAAGACATCAATAAAAATATTAAAAATGCATAAAGAAAATAATAAAGTAAAATAAAAAAATTTTAATTTAATAAAATGTAATAACTATTATCTGGACATAAATAAATTAAAACTTAAAAAAATGTAATAACTATTATATGGACATATTTTTCTTTTTATGTTTTTATTTTACGAAAAGTAAAACCTATTGTAAAAAACAATAGAAATATAATTTTTTTTTAAATTTTTCCACAGTATAGAAAAAGAATATATAGTCGTTTTTAAATTATTTTAAGACGGAAAAGCCGAAAATATATCGAATTTTTCTAAATTCATGAAATGTAACTAAGGCAGATATTTACAATATTATTCAACCATTTTAGATATCCAAGTCGGATTTTTCTTTTACTGAAATGTCACTAAAATTAGTAAGTTTAAAAATTAGTAATGTTTATTGTTAACGGTAAAAAAAAAATATATATCATAAAAAACATGATGAATGGATCTTATGGATCTTTTTATCCTCTTGTCTAATGAATGAATATTAATGAATAGTAATTTAAAATAAATATTATATTTTTCTAATGAATGAAATATTAGAAAGCTTTTGATATAAAAAATAAATGAATATCCAAATAACTTAAGAAATTAGAATAACACAACAAGCATGACGCTCATGTGACCGTTGGGATCAAAGTCATCCGCACAGCGCACACACCCCAGCCAACAGATAATTTTCTAGCCGTTGCGTTTGAAAAAATATATATATTTTAAGACAAACCCTCCCTTCTCTTGTGTCTCTGTCCAAACCCACACAGTCCATTCTACCTTTACTTTTCTTTTTTCTTCTCTTTAGAGTCTAGATATACAAGAAGCTAGACTCCAAACATACCACCATTGATCATTTTTTTGAATCGAGGAAAGAAATGAGCATGACTGAGAATAGTCCTGTTTCTGGTTTGGTAGAACCCACAATCCTTCAAGGTAGTTGAATCTGAGTTTGATTGAGTTTGGATTCGTCTGGGTTAGAGTTGTTTTTCATGTTTTGTTTGTTTGTTTTTGTTTTCAGAAATGGGAAACAAAAAAGTTGTCGTGCCTGAGGCGAGACAGAATCGAAAACTTTAAGCGTGATAAGTGAATGCGGGTGAGAGGGTGGTGGTGCTAACAGGAAGGAGGCTTGTCAAAGTAAAATGGTAATTTTCTCTTCCGTTTTTAAATTTGCTCGGTTCTTAATTTTTTTGTGGAGATTAAATTTGTTGGGTATTTGATTTGACACAGAAAACAAGCGATTTATGAAAAGAAGATACCCGCTCAGTGCAGCATCACGACCAATTACAAGGTCTGAATACAGAGCCCGTTTCACTTTTCATGGCATCTGGGGTGGGTGTACAGGAACTTGAAAATTTTGAATTTTTGAAAAAAGAACAAAAAAAAAAATCTCCCTTAGCTCGTAGCCTGATGCAACTGTTTATGGGCTGAGGACTTAAGGTTAAACTTCTAATCAAATACTGGCTCAAAGCATCAACCATTATTACTCTTGCTTTGTTGTTTCTCTCATTTTTCCCTCGGTTTTCTCGGCATCCAAATGGGATTTCTCAGCTAATTTATTTGTATTTTCTTCCTGATATTTTATGTTTTAATGGGTGTCCTTTGATTTCATCCTTGCTCTAACATTTTTCAGGAGGTTTGCAGCACAATTGGCGAGCATGCAGCAGGCTAACGTTGTGGTAAAGATGATTTTAGCTCTCTCAGAGTCGAATTTCCTACTCATTTATACACAATGGGGTTAACATTTTCTTGGCATCCAATCATGTTGGCAGGAATTTAAGAAACCTGAGTTGATCATATGGACTCCTGGTCAATCAGAAGATTTTGAACTTGAAGATGTGGAGGAGGAGAAAAAGGCAGCTCCAGAACATCCAGTACCCATGCTGGTGGAACAAACAGAAACAAAGATCAATGAGATGGATCAAGTGGTATATATATATATATATATTTAATTCTCTCTCTCTCTTCAATATTTTATTAATCGAAAACCCATGAAAAAATGGCTGAAATAATATATTTGCAGGAGGAGGTGGTAATGGAGGACATAGATGGTGAGCCTGTGATGGATATCGATGGCCCAGATGCCAAGAATCCACTAGCAGTTGTTGAGTATGTTGAAGAGCTGTATGCCTACTATAGAAGGATTGAGGTAATTCAAAACTCAATGCTCTCTATATGTTTCAGATTATATGCCTTACCATTATTAGGTAGGACATGGGTTTTTCAAATAACTTAGGGTGTGTTTGTTTTTTACATGCTTAAAGTTAATAATTTAAGTTGTTTGTTTTTTAAATATTGTATTTCTATTAAGTATTAAGTTGTTTATTTTTTATATACTTAAAATTAATATCCTAATTATATCAAGAAAGCAATTTATTTAACTTTATTTTATAATAAAATGAAAAATATTTATATGATATCTTAACATATTAATAAAAAAAATATAGAAATGATAAAAAATTTATTATTATCATTGTTATATCTATTACATATAATTAAAATAGAATGTATAAAGTAGTAATTAAAAAAATAGATTGATGATAATTAGATTTGTGTGAATTTTAACTATCTTAAAATCAAGAAAGCAATTTGTTTTAATTTTATTCTTATGATAAAATAAAAATATTTATATAATAATATATGTATAAGACAAATAAAAAAATAAAAAATAGAAATGAGAAATTATTAGGATAACTATTTTATATGATTAAAATAAAATGTATAAAATTAATAAGTAAAAAAATAGATTGATGATAGTTAGGTGTGTGAATTTTTAAGATTTTATAATATTTTGAAAAGATGAAAGATTTTAAAAAATATAATTTTTTCCTTTTAAAATATGGTTTTTTCACAAATAGAAAAAGCCAAATATTTCAAAACAAAATTTTAAAAATAATCGATCTAAATTCTGAAAGCAAAGAAAAAAGTTAAAAAAAACAAACCCCTTAATGTTTTATTGGTTTCCAAAAATTATTAAGAAAGAAAAAAATATATTAAGGATAACTCTAAAATTTATGAATATTATAATATTTCTCATGTTTTTTTCTTGAAATCGTTTAACATATTTACATTATATGAGAGAGATTGATATTTCAATTTTTTCTTGAAATGATATAAAAAATATTTATATGATATACTTTCTTTTCCTTGCATCCTCAAATTTTCGGGGAATCAAACACACCCTAAAAGTAAGCCCCTAATGCAACTTGCACTTAGGATTAATGTACATTTAGGTAAAATTCACACAAATGGCTTTGATTTGGTAAATTAAATTCTGGAAAACAATGCATTTTACTAAATTCTGGAAAACAATGCATTGTTACTAAATAATCCAACCCTGATTTAAAGCAGAGTTGTAGCTGTGTCTCGCCGGACTATATGACTCAACAACATGATATCAACCATAAGATGAGGGGTATACTGATCGACTGGCTTATCGAGGTATATGCATTGTTTACTTAGGCTCTGTTTGGAACCCGAAAAGAGAATGGAAAAGTGGAAGGAAATTGTTTAAACTTGATAAATTAATTCTATGTATTATTCAAACTCATTTTATTTATGTTGTAGTTCAAAAGGTGACTAATTGATGCGCTTAAATTGAACAGGTTCATGATAAATTTGAACTCCTGGAGGAGACATTGTTTCTTACTGTCAATATCATAGACAGATTTTATCTCAGCAGACGCTGTGCCAGAAGAAGCTTCAATTAGTTGGTCTAGTTGCTATGCTTTTAACAATACAAATATGAGGGTTTTGTTCAGTTGTTGCGGTTGATAGTTATTTCAGCCAAAGCTTACACAAGGAAAGAGTTTATTGAAATGGTACGTACATTCATTAGTTATAATTTGTCATTGCCATTATTCTCTCTTCTCTCTTCTCTCTTTGTCAAATGAGTAAACCCTTTCTGAAAATCAATCTGCAGGAGAGGATGATGCTCAACACACTGCAATTTAACATGTCGGTCCCGACGCCGTATGTTTTCATGAAGAGGTTCCTCAAGGCTGCTCAATCAGACAAGAAGGTTGGTTTTGGGGGGGGGTGTTCCACAAGACATGAATTGAATTGAATCAATATGACAAAAGTTTGTATTTCTTGACTGAGATTATTAGTTTGTGTTTAAAACTTGAACCAGCTGGAGCTGTTGTCATTTTTCTTGGAAGTTTGTCTGGTGGGTGTGAGATGCTGAAATTCACACCATCTGCTGGCTGCTGCTTCCATCTACACTGCTCAGTGTAGTCTCTAGTTTAAGCAATGGGACCAAGACTTGTAGGCACTACACAAACTACACTGAAGATCAGCTCCTGTAAAGTCTTTTTCCTCCTCCCCCCACATTACATTTTTATTCAGTAATATCCCGGAAAAAAAGTACTGATGCCTTTTGTTTGTTTTGTCTTTGATGATTGATGGATGCAGAGAATGCTCGAGAATTATGGTCAACTTGCACCAAAATGCAGGGTCAGGGAAACTAACAGCAGCTCAGAGGAAGTATTGTACATCAAAACTAAGTTATACATCAAAATGTGAACCAGCTTATTTCTTATTGGGGACGACACAACAACGATAGGCAGAAAGAAAGGCTTATTATGTGTGTGTGTATAGTTACTAATTCTCAGTGACTTATACAACTGGGGGGCGGCGGCTCAAGGGGGTGGGGGCGATCTAACAAAATAACTCAGCAACTTGGGTTGCCCTGGATTTTTTTTTTTTAATTTTAGATTTTGTTATTTATTGAGGATCCAATTGTAATCCTCTGCAGGCATCCCTTGTTAGAATGTGTTGCTTCGAATAACCTTTATTTTAAACAGTTCCATTGGACAATAATTCAATGAATAAATACCATTTTCTGATAATTCTTTCCATATGTTTGGGTGGGTTTTTCATTTCATTTTATTTGAACCATCTTGGAACAGTGTGAGTTGCTCAGAGTACAAAGAATTAATGGAAATACTGCATCTTCTTAACATCTCCAATCATGGCAAGATCTCAATATTTGGAGATGATGAGGCCGCTTTTTTTACTTTCAAGCTCTCTAAATTCATCTTCTAGTCATTATTCACATTTCCAAATGGCAAATTGGGGAATGGTACTTTATAGTCAGTTTTTTTACTTTTTATTATTATAAAAATAAAAAAGGGGTGAATAGTATCTTACTTATTATTCACATCTCCATAGCAATCTAAATATTTTTGTAGATGAAAATAGAGAATGGTGTGAGAGAATTTTTTGATGCAAATCTTCAAAAGTTGAAAATGGATAATGATTGAAGATGAAAAAGTGAAAAGTAAAAGACAAAAAAAGTAGTATTATCCAATTTTTTTTTATAATATTTAGATATGTGAATGATTTGAAGATGAATTTAGAAATTGTTGGTTGAAGTTAAAAGCAAAAAACGTGAGCCTTTCCAGATATAGAGAAAATGCCCATTTAAGGGTATATTGGATTAGGACATTTAAAGACATTTAAAGGCTTTTTTAAGTGGATAACTTTTATAGAGTTTTATAGATTTTTAAAGGCTTTTGTAGACTTTTCATAGAGTTTGTAAATTTATGGATAACTTTCATAGACTTTTATAGACTTTATAAATTTATAAATGACTTTCATAGACTTTTATTTTAAAATATTTATATAGACTTTAACAAACTTTTTGCCGATAGGTATACTTTTCTTACTTCGGTATTCTTCATATGGTCACATTCTTTCTAATCGTGTATAGAAGTTTGCTCTTGGGGGTTTCAATAATTGGTCTAAAGTCCTCATTTTCTACTGAAAATTTATCTAAACAACACTCCTTTCAAATAGGTTGGAATAAATAAATTTTCATAATTTATTCTTTCTCAAATTTTTATAAATTTCATTTGACACTTAAAAATAAATTTTATTTATTTATTTTTATAATTCATTCATCTCAAAATTTCAATTTCACCAATCACATAGGGATTTTATTTTTATTTTTAAAAATAATACATTCCCTCATTTTCCCTTCTAAATACTCCAAAGTTCAATTTCAAATTTTAATAATTTCTAAAATTTATCAATTTTCAAAATGTCTCAATTTCCAAATTTTCAACTTCTAGAATTTTCTAGTTTGTAAAATCTTCAAATTTCCATAAGTTTCGAATTTCTAGAACTTCCCCGTTTCTAAAGTCTATCAATTTTTATAATATTCCAATTTTCGAAACTTTCAATTCATATTGTTTCTAGAGTTTCTCGATTTTTAAGAATATAAAATAAAGTGTTTTCAGAAAATATTTTAGTATTGTATATTCACTTGTTATTTTCAAAAATAATTATGAAAATATTTAGATTGATTAAATATAAATAACTATCTATAATTTTTCTAAATATAATAAAGGGTCAAAAATTGGTTTAAAAAACATTATGATTTCTTTTTTAAAATATTATAGAATACTGTTTAAAACTATTATAGAAATTATTTTTCATTATTGTTTTTTTCAAATTTGTTACAAAACATATTTTTATTTTAAAAAAATAGATTTTGAAAACTTATAACTTGTTATCTACTCAAACACGGTTTTTTTTTTTAATGAAAACATAAAAAAATTGTTTCTAAAGTATTTTGGAACACTTTTAAAATATAAACTAACCAAAAATAAAGTTATTGAAAAATAATTCTCAAACCATCATGTACTTGAGAAATTAGAATATTCACAATTATTCTTCTTGTTTTAAAATAGCTCTTAAAATAATATTATCCATAATATTTTATTTTAGATAATTCTCAATGTTTATATAAATTTTTAAAATAATTATAAAACCATCATCAAAATAATAAAAATATGTTCTAAAAATCATAAATTCTCTAAAAACAAGTTATTACAAACAAATCACCAACATGTTAAAATTTTTATAACTATAAATTAATAATTCATAAATTAACAATCTTATTTAGGGAAAAAAAAATTACATATTCAATCTTACATTTTAAAATTTCAATTCAATGTTCTTCAATCTCTAAAGTTTTATTTTAAGAATAATAGTAACATTCAAAAACTACACGAATAAATTATTAATTTGTAGGTTATACCCATACCTTACCTGGAAAAAAAAAAAAAGATTTTTAAAACCTTGATCTTCAACCCTCAACTTTACGTAGCTATGTGAAAAAGCTTATTTGTTAGTGAAAAACAAGAAAATTTTCTAAGTCATACCTACGTTGTTGCAACCTTGACTCATATGAGAAAAAAAATATATAATGAATTGCATGTTTAAATACCAATTTTGTATAATTCTACAAACAAAGAATGTATAATTTTACTAGTTTTGTATAGTTTCTCTTTAAGCCATATGGTTTCTCTTCAAGGTTAGCTTTACTCATTCATGGAATCATGTCATCGTAAATAACTTCAATTGTTCAAAAAGTCGCTTCAAATCTTTCAAGAAATCGTAGGATAATTTTGAAGAGTGGGTATATATATACTTTTACTAGAAAAGTCATCAAAAGTAATTAAAAGTCTAACGTCTATAAACAGTGGCGGAGCCAGAATCTGAGCTCAAAGAGGGCATACTAATAATTGAGATTTAACCTTCGAGGGGCATACTACAACAAAGTTCGTTTGATAGCCTAATGATTTGAAATCTTACATTTTGAGGGAGGCCAATAGTAATGGTCCGAGGTTTGATTCTAGTTGGCTTCAAAGAGAATTTTTTTGCAAAAAAAATTTCAAGGGGCATATGCTCCCTTGAGCACTAGCTAATTACGCCACTGCCTATGAAAGTCAATGATTTTTTCAATATCAGTGTACTTTTATAGAGTCTTTAAAAGTCGTAATTGAATACATCTTGATTTTTTTAGACTTTTTTAAACTAATAAAAAATTGTTTTTGAATACATTGTTGTTACCTTGATTGTTTGACCTCCGGGGCATTAGCGGTGTAATGTAAATCTGCAAAAAGGGCGATCTGGCGACGATGGGTGCCGCGCTTCCCTGATGATTAAGTCAGCAAAAATACGGAGAGAAAGAAGAAGAAATTTTGCATAGTGGGGATTGCATACCTCTCATCACAGGAGTCCTCTTGATTTATAGAAAGTGGTTCACGAATCCTCCCTCTCTTTCTTTGGAAAGAATCTCTTTTTTTTAGGAACAAAATATCTCTTTCCTTATCAAAGACTAATTCTTCCTTATCAAGGATTAATCTTTCGAGAAGTAAGAGATTTGGAAACTAGGAAATTTGTGGATAAATACCTTTTGCATATTTCCGCCTTTATCCATCCGTCCATAGAGAACTTGTCATAAGTAGGAGGATGGATAACTGGGAGACTTGGAACCTTAAACAGGCTGCCATGAAAGGACACCCCGAATTTCATAGGCGGGCCTCCAGATTTCCTGTCTAGGCAGTGCTCTCCCAGTTTTAATATGGAAGGTGGGCTTGGGTCGCTTCACATCATGGGATCGGCAGACCATGAACCAAGCGGGCCGGGCCTTGGGCCAATCGATTAGTGGGTTTAAAAAACCATGGTACTCACAATGCCCCCCCCCCGCTTTTCCCGGCTGGAGTTTTGGCTTTTCCAGTTGGGGAAAATACTATACTATTGAATATTGAATGTGGAGAGTTGAATGTAAGGAGGTGATGCCCTCGTGGGTTCAAAGCGCGTGCGCACGCTTCCCAGAGTATGTATGACGCATCTTGTTATGACGGCGCATTTAATGTGCCTGTCAACACCTTACCCCTACAAATAGGGGTATGAGGGTGTGATAGCAGTTTCGTTTACGTTTTCTCTAAGTTTTCTGATTCTTGCGATTTTTCCTTTTTTGCGCTTACATGAACTTTCCTTTCAAATGAGCCATCGGAGACTCTTGACTCTTCGACAACCGTCGATTTTCTAGTGAGTACTATTCGCATTTCAAACCTTCTTTTTATCGCTGGTTTGTTTGAGTGTTTTTGTGATTGGTGACGCCTATTAGGTTCTGCGAAGGTTTTCGGTTCGTGTTTTCCTAGGTTTTGTCACTGGTGGGATATAAAACCTCCAGGGGGGATTTCTTTCATCCTTCAAGGGTTTCGTTTCCATCTTCTCAAGTTGACTCCTTCTACTCTCTTTTTTCTTTTTTTTCTTTCTTTTTATTTGCACCGTAGAATGGCGAGGAGTTACGAAAAGGGTTTCTAGCCGGTTAAATTTGGGCATCGATGGTGACTCCCAGGAGGCATATCGCAAGTAGTCTAGTTCTTTGCTATGTTTCTGCTTGAGAGGGCGGGGTTGTACAATTAGGTTCTTGCAGAAATCCAATCCTAGGATGTCGAATTTGCCGGCTACCTCAGTTGTAGGGAGGCAAATAACCTTGTTTACTTCACCCGAAGCGGAGTTCGCAAGGCTTCACTACCGATCCCTTCATTTGGTGAAACTTTTTTTGCACTTTACTCGGGCACCTCCTGTACTCGTACATCCGGATGTTTTTCAGATTCTAACGGGTTGCAGTGTGCTGAACTCTCTCTACCAGCTGGACATCTCGCTGGTGGAGATATGTTTCATTTACTATTTGAAGCTTGGGATCGGGGGCCGCCTGTCTATGTCGGTCCATAGTCCCCAGCTGTAATTTGTAACTAGGCTCCTTAACTCCCCCAAAAAGGAGGTGAAATGGATTGTCTTGGTTAAGGGCCCGTGGAACTCGATGCTTGGCTCTTCAGGGCTTCCTTTTGGTATGAATCAGTCCATCTCATTCCCAGGTTTGTTTTAGTTTTGGTGTAACTCATATTTGTCTAGGCAGTCCACTCTATTGACATGCCCCTATTATTATTATTATTACTTTTTTTGATGATTCGTAGGCGTAGCGGGACATTAGTCAGTAGGTAGAGAAGGCAAAGGCAGGACGCGTCGGTAGGAGTGCTTGGCGTGTAGAGAGGGAGCGTAACCACGAGCTCGTTTTGTCTATGAGGAATCTGCGGGAGGCGGGCCTTCAGTCCTTTCCATACATAGTGCCCATTTGGAATTTCCACATTCCTTTGCCCGAGGAGCTTGTAAAGGGGCGAGCAGTCCTGCGGATCTCCACGGGGCGATCTTGGAGACTCTTCTCAGGTGAAATCCACTCCAGAACCTCTTATTCGGTCAGATTACCTACCCTTGTCGGCCCAAGTTCCCAAGCTTGCCCAATTGCCTTTAGCCGGGCAAGATTCACAACCTGCCCCCTAGCCGCCTCGGGCCACTCGGCATAGTTTCGCACTTTTTGGAGCTCGGAGGACAGGCCACGGAGCCACGATGATGCCAGCGTATGTCAGTCGTTGGAGTGGAGTCGTCCGCGACAAAACGTGCTACGATTAAGACCGCTCGGTTACTTGTTAGAAAATGCAACCCTTTCGACAAGCTGGATTCTTCGATTGCTCAAATGAGCGATCTCAACGCCCCTCAGGCTCCACGTCCGGATGGTGGCTCGTTTTGACCGGTACTCCATCCCCTTCCCCAGCTACCTGGATTAGGGGTCCTATCGGCGTGTGGCAGAAGACAGGATGTATATATGCAATCACGACTTCAATGAGACTCCCAAGTTGGTATGGTCTGACTTCTAATGTTTGAGCATGGGGTTTTGTGTTGTTATTTCCTCCTAATCCCTTTTTTGTAACAGGTCGTTATCGTCGTTCGGAACATGGCTCACCAGCATAAGGAGCTTCGAGTAGAAATTTGGAGGACGTCGAAGATTTGTGGCTCTATCTTTGGGTCACGCCACTTCCAAACACCCAGAACCTTAAAAAGAATATCTAAACAAGGGCGAGTCTAGTCTAGACTTTGGGAACGAAAGGCCAATGAGAGCATAAAGAAGACCGCGGGTACGGAGAAAGAGAGAGACGAGGCTAAGGAGGAAGTTCAAGTTTCCCAGCTCGTTACTGTTGCAATTGGCGACGTAAAGGCAAAGGTGGAAGGTGACCTAGCTAGGGGTCCGGGATCGCGTTGGGCTGCGCGGAGGAAGCGGGGCGCTGAGTGGAGAAGCCGGGCGTAGGGGCGAGGTTGAGGCCTCCCGCTTGGAGGTTGAGCGAACGTCTTTCCTATTGAAGATTGGGAGGGCCAAGGACGAGGTATCCTCTCTCCACTCCTAAGCCGGCAAAGATAAGGAGGCCATGGAGGAGGATTACCAAAGGGCCCTAGAGGTCATTTTTGCCTATGACTACGAGTCTTGCGTTTTCAAACACAACATCTGTGGAGACCAACCAGAGGTTCTCAATGGTATGCCCGATTCCTTTGACTTGTTTCCTCTTGAGTTCTTTGTGAGCCCCAAGTGCCCCCTAGTCCTAGTAGCTATTGGGGACACAACAGTCGAGGCACACCCAAGTGAGGTGGCCAAGGAACCTAAGGGGAATGCTTTCGCCGAGGACCAAAGCTGATTCCGATCCCTCATCTTTTCACTTTTTCTTTTTGAAATTTCTGTAAGGGGCCCCGTTTGGCCACCAGAACATACATTTTTGTAATCACAGATTCTAATTGGCGCATTTGAATGAAATATGATTTCTAGTACTCTTATGCACTAAACTTTTATTATTTCTCGTCCTTTTTACGAATATCGACTAGGATAGTTAATTCCTTCAGGGAGCCATGAGGCTGGTTCTTTAGAGTGCCGGTGAAACATAGTAGCAATCCCAGTCTTATGAAAAGTGATAGCGAGGGAACAGAGCCACAAGTCTGAGATGTATAAAGTGCCAAGCGGGGCTTAGAGCCACAAGTTTGGTCTTATGAAATGGAGGTTATTCCAAAATTGAAGGAAATAATCCCTTTAAAGAACACTTGATTGGTAATATTCCAAAAATTGAAAGAAAATACTTTAAAGGAAATTTTAATGAAAATTTATTGATAACCTCTTTAAAGAAAACTTTATTGATAATACCTTTTAAGGTGCGTAGAGTTCCACATTCTAGGCACCGGTGCTCGTATAGTTTATTCAATGCGTACGACCCAACTGACCCCACTCTTACGATCACATATGGTCCCTCTCAATTTGGTTGGAATTTTTCGGTCGTCGGGTCAGCCTTGTTTTCAAAGACCCTTCTCAAGACTAGGTCTCTGGCTTGGAATGCACTCGGCTTTATATGTCTATTGTATAAGTTTGTGATCCTTTGGTGGTAAGATGCTATACATATAGCGGTAAACTCACAGAACTCGTCTGCCGTATTTAGGTCAGCCAAAAGATGGCCGATTATTAGCGGAGTTCAGGAGACCTTAGTTTGGAGCGTGGGCATCCGATTTGCAGCCCAGGAATAATAGCCTCCAAACCATAAGTGAGTGCAAAAAATGGTGACCTCAGTGGACCTTATTCAGTTGACGTAGGCTCAAAAGGACTCCAGTGGATTCGTCTGACATTTCCTCCGCCAGTCGAATCACGGACGCTTTTTCAAAACCATCAAGAGAGTTTTGTTAGATGCCTTTGCATGGTCATTGCTCTACGGGTACCATGGGGTTGAGTATAAGTTTCGGATTTTCAGCTCGCTGGCGAAGTTTTGTATACTTTGGCGTGAGCTACGGTCCATTATCGGTTATGATCGGTGGGGGCCATTCGAATCGGCGGTGATATTCTTCCACCTGGCCCGGGTGGCGATCCTTATCTTTGATAGAGCGAGGTACAGCTTCCTCCATTTCTTAAAGTAGTTGGTGACCTGCTTCTGTGGGTATCTGGGTGGTTGATATTATGAATTCATGCTGCCAAAGTGTATTATATTTGGCGGCTAGGTCTTGGGTTGGCATCCTCGATATGGGAGCTTACTGTTGGCATATGTTGCACCTTTTGACATAGGCGGTTGTGTTTGCTCTCATGGTTGGCCAATAATACCCTTGTGTATGGGCCTTGGGAGCTAAAGTTTTGCTACCCGAATAGTTTCCGCATACCCCCTCATGAAGTTCTGCTAGTATATATTGTCCTTACTGAGTGGTGAGACACTTTAGATATGGCCTGTCTAGAGACCATTTGTATAACTGCCCGTTTGCCAAGGAGAATTAAGCTGCCTGGACCTAGACCTTGTGGGCTTCGGCTCTATTATTCGACAGATCTCCCGAGCTCAGATAATGCAATATAGGAGTCAACCAAGAAGGGCCTATTTTATCAATCTGACTTACTCTATCTGTTGTAATAGACGATGTAGTTGGGTAATAGATTGGGAGGAACATAGTTTCTTTTATTGGGATGGACGCGGCCATTGCCGCCAATTCGTTTGCCCTTTCATTGGAGTCCCTCGGGATATGCTCAAGCTTCCAAGCCACAAAACTCCCAAGTCGTTGCTTGACTAGGCCCATATACTTGGCCATACGTTGGTCTCGCATTTTGTATTCTCCGTTTACTTGTCCTACTACCAATTGAGAGTCGTTGTATATGAGGAGTCTCTCTGATGATACTGATTGACCGAGATCGATCCCGGCTAGGATTGCTTCATACTCAGTCTCATTATTGGATGTGGGAGTCCGTCGTATGCTTTGTCTACCTTTTCCTGATTGGCTTTTAGTTGCAAGCAGGCCCGACTCAGTTTGGAGAGAGAGCGTCCACATTAAAGATCCACCAACCATTGTTATCCTGGACCACATCCGGTTGGGGTAGTTATGCTAGAAAATCTGCCAATACCTGCCCCTTCAGTGCCAAGCAAGGTTTATACTGGATACTAAACTCACTTAGCTTGACTACCCACCGGGCCATTCTTCCTGAAAGGTCAGGCTTGTGTATAGTGTTTTGTAGAGGGAGATTGGTCAGCACGACGATAATGTGTGCTTGAAAGTAGGGGCAAAGCTTCTTGGCTGCCACACGTAGGGCTAGTGTTACTTGTTCTAGACGGGTATATCGAGTTTTTGCCTATGTCAGGGATTTTCTGTACCGAAGAATATACGTATTTGTTTTTCGGTTTGTCTTCTTTGAGACAAGCTACACTTCTTTGAGACCTCACGACCTTTGTTTGATGCAAAAAGATAAAGTGTATCCTCACGCCTAGGCTGGCAGGATTGATGGTTCGATTGGAATATTGTTTGATAGCCATGGGGGCTTGGTCACACTCTTCATTCCAATCGGTCCCTTTGGCTCCCTTTAGGGTGGTGAAAAATGGTTTTGTCGGTCGGTGGGCGAGATGAAGCATACAGAGAGTCGATCGATTCACCAAGCCCCACTTTTTGGAGGTAGGAGTGCGGAGTCCATTATTGTTTTGAGTTGAATGGGGTTGGCCTCAATCCCTCTTTAGGTCACCATAAATCCTAAGAACTTGCCTACATTGACTCCAAACACACATTTCAGAGGGTTGAGTTTCATTTCATACCTTCATAATATCTCAAAGTCTTCTTATAGATGCTTGGCGTCAGACAGAGCGTTCTTTGGATTTCTTAGCATGTCATCGATATAGGCTTCCATGGCATTTTTGACGATTGGTGGAATATCTCGGAGTCACCAACCTCGTGGTAGCGTTCTTCAGACTAAAGGGCATCACATTATAGCAGTACAACCCATGTGGGGTGATGAAGGCCGTTTTTTCTGAGTTAGGCGGGTGCATGGGAATTTGATGATGTCCAGAGAAGGCATCCAGAAACGTCAACATTTCGTGCCCATTCTTTGTAAACCCAGATAAAATTCAATTTTTACGAAAGGGTAAAGCGGTAATTCGATTTGGCGAAAATTCTCTAGATCTCGGATGTGAAGCGAACTACGGGTTAAATTCGTCTGTGAAATCTAGTGACCTAAGTTTCGTCAGATACGAGACAATGTCGGAATATTTCGATTTTAGGGTGATAAGTCGTCGGTGACCCCGGGGCGAAATTTTTCGAAAATCTCGAAGTCGAGGAAATGACTTGGGTTAAAGTTCATTTAGATAAAGTGAGCGAAAGAAATAAATTTTTCGGGACAAAAACTAATCCGAATAAAACAATATGAACTATAAATATCAAATAATAATATAATAATAAGAATAATATGTATGTAAAAGGTAAAAACAAAGTCCAAAGCGGGAGGCCCATTTTTGGTTCGGAGAGAGAGAGCGTCGGTGAGAGGATTATTTTTAATTTTTCTTCTTTTGAACGCTTAGATTGTGAGTGATTTGTAAGAGTTTTTATGTTTGAAGGCAAAGTTGATCTATGTGGCTGCGAGAGCTACGTGGACACCAAGTCTTGGAGTTTCGTCAAACTCCACAGTGAAAATTTTCCCTACTTGTATTATTTCTAGCCTAAAGGCTATTTAATGGTTTGAAATTGACTTAGAGGCGTGAAATCGTCAGTCAGTCCCTCAAATTTTGGATTGAGTGTAGAATTTTTAAGAATTTTGGGACTATTTTGGAGCAGTTCAGTGAATTTCGGAATTTGTTTTGGACGATTCGGGTTGAATTTTTAGGAATTGTTTTTAGACAGTCATGACAAAATTTTCGAGACTATTTTCAGGCAGTCCCGGACTGTGTTGACATTTGGTTTTGCTCCCGGGATTGATGTCTTCGGGTTTTGTGGTGTGTTTTCGTATCACAATATTCGATGATGAATCGTGAAGGGACCAAGAGGTGCCCTGTTTTATATGGGTCCGAGATTTGGTTCATTTTGTGTGTTATTACTAGAAAATGAATAACGTGAATAGTAACATGAATAGTGACACGAAATTTTTTTTTTTTTGTGAAAATGTGTATGGTTGAGTGATTTAAAATGAATTGCTCGTGAGCTAATTTTGGTGTAATGGATTGTGAATTTGCATAACATGTTTTATGTGATTTAATTATGTTAATATATATGCATGTGAATATATTAGCATGAATGTGTTGGAATGGCGTCGCCATTCCATATGCATTGGGAGTAACCTAGAAATTGGGTGTGAGTGCGTAGTTGAGATTGGCGTTGTGTTAGGTGTTTTGATGATTGTGTCGTGGTACACGGTTGTGGATCAACACCGTGGGGTGTTGAGTTAGTGAAACGATTAATAAGACAACATCAAATGAGTCGCACGGGTTAAGAAAATGGAAATGACTCATTGCATTTCATATGCCTTAGGGCACCTAGAGCAAATAGGAGTGAGTGCGTGAGGTGGTTTGCTTGAGAGAATTGTTCGGAGGGTTGACCAACAATATTATTGCTCCAGTGTATCCCAGCTGCCCAACATCGGAGGGTTGTCCATATAATATCAATCGTCGGGTGCGCTTGATTGATATACATTGGGAGGTTGTCCACGAATAGATTATGAATTACATCCCTTTATTTATATCGGAGGGTTGTCAACTGTTAAAACAAATACCTTTATTTGGAAATGGTTTTCATTCATGGAAAAATGGCATGTTGAGGGGAGTCGGTGAGAACTGAGGGCGTATGGGTGTAAGGAGCCGCGATATCATAGTTACGTATGGGTGTAAGGGCACGTGGTATCGTCAAGCGAAAAGTTATGTTGCTCAAGGAAGACACACGGTCATGTTTATCACATAGACTTCGGGTTGTGTGATAGGAGTCGGGATTGACTTAGGATTTGTTGTCCATTGACACTTGCATTGGGTAATGTAGCCAGTGAGGGCTCGATACTTAGGTCATTAGTAATACTAATTGTGATTGTCTGGATTGGCGTATGCATGTGAGGCAGTCGATTGAGTGACTAGGAATATATTACTCAATGGCATATTGGAGTGATGGAGCGCGAGAGCTCGAATTTTATGGGATATGGTGGTGAGTCTCATTCATGGCATGTAGACATTCGAGGGTAGACATGTATGTTGCACTTGGATGTGTGTTTGATTATCTGACCATTACGTGCCTTGGTGGGGAGGTAGCCCTTGTAGGGAGATTATCACTGCACTAGGCTTTCGCTGTTGATCGTGGGTTCACTTCGGTCTGGTCGGTCTTGAATGGTGACTGCGTGCAGACCATGTAATATAGAAAAGCTTAGGATTGTAAAGCTTTGATATATATATATATATATATATATATATATATATATATATATATATATATATATATATATATATATATATATATATATATATATATATATATATATTGTAAATATATATAAGGTTTGTATTTATTTGTATAGAGTGATGTAATTAAATTCTTATGGACTATGGTTTTTATAATCATGTGATTATATGTTTGAATATGGATAAATGGGCCTACATGGCCATTTTACTCATTATGTGGACCGAGTGGCCAATTGGATTTGTATAATATTGGGCCATGTTGCCATGTAATTGTACGGGTTGTATTTTAGGTAGAGCTCACATACAAAAACTGCTTGCACGATTTTCGTTAAATCATGGGTCCGGAAAAGGGGACCGCAGTGTTATGGTGTCGGGTTACTCGACATCCACGAAATTATTAGGGTTGTGAGTTGTCAGCGGGACCCAGTAGAAGTGTCATAAACGTGGCGTCAACAATCTGATCTATACGAGGCAAGGGGAAGCTATCCTTTGGGCATGCTTCGTTGATCAGTGTAATCTACGCATACTTGCCACTTTTCTCCTTTCTTTGTAACTACCACCATGTTGGCTAACTACTCGGGGTACTTTACTTCCCTGATGAAGCTTGCTTTCAATAGGTTTTCTACCTCTACTTGGATGATTTGATGGTGATCTAGGTGAAAATGCCTCACCTTTTGTTTAACCGGCCTGGCTGTGGGGATGATATTTAGCTTGTGAGAGGCCATTGTCAAGATAATCCTAACCATATCTGAATGGTTCCAAGCGAACACATCTACGTTATTTGACAGCAAGAGTCGTAACTGTTTCTTTTCGTCACCGGACAAAAGAGAACTAGCATAAGTGAACTTCACCGACCAGTCCAACATTACTTTTTCTAGGGAATCTATAGCCAGCAAATCCCTTTCTTCTGCCCTAATTTGGGCAACAAATTGTGATTGCTAAGCGGGGGTCTGATCTTCAAGAGGAGGATTTTCAGGGTTCTTTTTTCCACTGTACGCTCCTCGTAGATAGTTAATAACCTTGCCCGGCGCGACTAAATTTATTTTGCCTAAAGGTCGACCTTCAACTTTGCTTGTGTTATTAGAATAGCCGACCGTTTGGTGGTAGGTTGAAGGGATAACGTTCATCAAGTGCAGTCAGGCCCGCCCCATTATAGTGTTGTAAGGTGCCAAGTCTTCGATGATTAAGAATAGAACTCGCTGAGTCACTAGCCCAGCCTCTATAGGGAGAGTGACATCTCCTAGTGTTGTGGTAGTCACACCGTTGAAACCGAAGAGGATCCTCCTGGTTGAGTTCAACATTCATGAAGAGAGTTTTATCTACTCGAATGCTGGTAATTACAACAAGTCATGCCTCACTGCCAAGATCTATTAGTACCTTGTGCACATAAAAAACGTTAATACAAAGGGTGAGTACCAGAGCATCGTAGTGAGGCATAATTATCCTTTTAGGTTGACAGGAGGCAAGGATATGGGACCATCTATTGGCTTGGTTTCTTCGTGTCGTCCTTTCGCGTGGATAGCATTCACCCTAGCTTTGACTGTGGCGGCTCTTAAGAGCTTATTACGGTGGCGCCGAGGCTATGCGTCGTCGGGCAGGCACGCCCAATATATAGTTTATGGCGGGTAGTTCTGGCAAGGGGTTGTCCCGCCGGTTGTGATTCTGTTCGCGGCTTGCCTCGATTCCACCCCGTGGTTTGGTTCCCTGACATATCTCCTGAGGTGTCCTGCCTTGATCAAATTTTCCACCAAAAATTTTAGGCTTCGGCACTTGTCGGTCTCATGCCCATGGTCTTTATGATAATCGCACCACAAGGATTTATTCCTTTGGGAGGGATCCGTCTAGATCGGAGCAGGCCATTTAAACTCTAGCAGGTCGCGAATGACGGGCAACGGCCTCTCATAAGATACGTTTAGGGGGTGAACTACAGGGGCTCTCTCTTCTTTTGTGATTGGTCACAAGATCGCTTCCAGTTTATGTTCTGACCCTCCTTGGATTTGGAGGGCTGTTTTCAGACGAATTACTTCATTCGTCAGGTTGGCTCATTAATCATAAATACGGGTGGGTTTGCATGGATATACCTATTGTGCGTATAATTATTCCATCGTTCTTTGGCGAGATTCTAAAGATAGTATTTGAAAGAAATGAGTAGATGGCCTAAAGCTTCTCCTAAAGAGTTTAAGGATTAATTATGCTATACAACTCTATTTGCTAGGCGACTTGAGCCTCCTTGTGAAGTCTGAATCATTTCTTCTTCCTATTTGAGAATGGTTTGTAAGGAGCTGATGTTTCTCTTTTATCACACGAAGTAGAGATATTGTGATATGAATACGGCTCATAGTTCATAGAATGAATTTATTGAGTAACATAGGAGCTTGTGAAACTAAGCCAACGTTAGCCCCCGTAAACTAGCCAGGAATACCTTACATAACAGCGGGTCATTATTAGCATTCAGTGTCATCGCCTGATTATAATGGAGCATATGGTCATAGGGGTCAGCTAAGCCATCGAACGTGGTGAAAGCTGGAATGACAAACTCACGGGGTGGCTCGTAGTTAAGGATGTGTTGCCATAGGGGTGAAGAGAGCATGTCGTTGGGTCTTCGAATGAGGGTTACTGGCGATATGTAGAAGGTTGGCGTTGTACGAAAGCGGGATGCGGGCGGCGGTGGCAACGTGTACTAAGGAGCGACCTGTTGATTCGTCGGGCTTGGTTGGTGATTACTATCTTTTGACACATCCTTGCCTACGAGATGCACCACTAACAGCGTCACTGAAGGTAGGGTAAGGCGAAGGCCTCTTGCTCGATTTGGTCCTTGTGCTCTCCCGAGTATTCTTTGTCGGTGATAGATTCAGGGATGAAGAATTGCCTGAGGATAACTCATCGTATGCTGGGGTATCAACGTCGTTAGGAATAACGGGCCCCTCCCCCTTATCACTGGAAATCGGCTGCGCATTGTGGTCACTATCTCGCTCGTCTTTTCTAAGATCTCAACTATTTTCGATATGGGCTCGCAACTAGTCATTCTCGTGTCATAAGCGCTCGACCTGACCTTGAAACTCTTTCATTTGTCTTGCTTGTTCCTCTTATTTTATCTCAATAGAGGAATTGGTCTTCTAGCGATTGGTTCATCAGAATGCTCGTCATTGCAACTACCTCGGGAGAATCAGAAACGGAATAGGGGATCGACATAGCTCTAAGTGATGGAGGGCTACTTGACAGCCATTGAAGCCAAGCTCTTGCAACCTGTAAACGAGACTTTTTGTTCGGTTGTCACAGACGGCACCAATTATTGTTACGTTGATCGTCTGACCTTTGGGGCATTAGCGGAGCAATGTAAACCTACAAAAAAGGGCGATCCAGCGATGGTGGGCTGACCACCTCTCCGATAATTAAGTCAGCAAAAATGCGGAGAGGAAGAAGAAGAAAGTTCACACAATGGGGATTGCATACCTCTCATCATGGGAGTCCTCCTAATTTATAGAAAGTGGTTCATGAATCCTCCCCTCTTTCTTCGGAAAGAATCTCCTTTTTTTAGGAACAAAATATCTCTTTCCTTATCAAAGACTAATTATTCCTTATCAAGAATTAATCTTCCAAGAAGTAAGGGATTTGGAAAATGGGGAATTCGTGGATAAATAACTTTTTCGTATTTCCTATCTTTATCCATCTGTCCATAGTGAACTTGCCATAAGCAAGAGGATGGCCGCCTAGGGGACTTGGAACCCTAAACGGGTTGCCCTGAGGCTGGCCTCTGGGAGGACACCCCCGATTTTCATAAGTGGGCCTTCGGATTTCCCGTATAGGTAGAGCTCTCCCAGTTTTAATATGGAAGGTGGGCTTAGGCCGCTTCACATCGTGGGCCCGACAAACCATGGACCAAGCGAGTTGGTGATTCGTGCCACAGTAGGCTGACCTGAATCAACAATATTTATATACCTAAGTTCCTCCCTGCGTAAGTAGTCAGAAGCTGCTGCGATTATAGTGGTGCAGGGTGAACACGGGGATGGGTTTTTCATCCTAGGAATGATTGCATAGCAAGTGTAAAGGTAAGGCTTTATTTGGACTTTTTAGTTTTGTTTCCACAACGATTGATAGTTTAGCTAGCGAGAATTATGGCGAAAGTTATGTGTGAAAAGTTAACTTTGAAGATTTAGGTCACTAACTTGGTAACTTAGGGCAAACAAGTGTCCTCGGGTTTTATCCTCGCGTTATGACAAGCAACCTATAGTCCAAGCCACAACCGGATTTATGTTTAACTAGCAAACCTCACCACAAATCAACTCCTATTGAGTCAACATAGATAACATGCATCTATGACCCCTTTCGGTTGAAACCTTTAACATTAAACATCATTTCGGTGGCTCGTAAGACCATCTAAAACCCGCAGTACATCTAGCAATGAAAGTATACAACGTATCCTAAAGCATGGTAAGTATTAGCGAATCACTAACATTGATGCTATTGACCATATTTTGAGAAGATATGATTAAGCAAATTGCACATGACTTTTAACACAAGAGGACAACATGCATATGCCCGCTGGTAGCTTAAGCTCTCTTCAAAGAAAGAGCTTGCTTGAAGGTCTCTTGAGTTGTAAATCCCTCAAGAGAGGGGTGTTTTGGCAAGCCAAGAAAATAAGGGAAAGAGGAGAGAAGAGAGAAAAGCAAAACCCTAACTAAAGCTCTGAAAGATATTTACAAAATAAAAACTTGCCAAAAAATTGCTTCCTCGATTTATTTGCTTGGGGTTACAAAATGGGATGGGGCTTATATAGGCCACCCAATGTATGAAAATACCACAAAGCCTAACAATTTGGCTAATTTTAGGGACAAGAGAGTAATACACCAAAATTGAAGTCGGTTGCATTAATTACAAAAGCATGACAAGGCAGTGAATTTCGCTAAGGCTCAAAAATTTCGCTAGGCAGCGAAAATTTCCTTCTTCTTGAAATCTATGAAGATAGCGAAAATGCAAAATTTCGCTAGGCAGTGGTGATTTCGCTAGCTTAGCGAAATTTATGTGAGTAGCGAAAATGCAAAATTTCGCTAGGAACAGTGCCTAGCGAAATTCCTGGTGTCTAGCGAAAATTGGTAATTTCGCTAAGATTGCGAAATTTTCGCTAAGGTTGCGAAATTTTCGCAATCCCAGCGAAATTTTCGCAATCTTAGCGAAATTCCTGGGATTTGCTGATTCATCACTGCATTGCTTCCTGTCCTCTACTGCATCGATTTCCATCACTTTGCCTTCATTCTTTCTTTGATTTTTGGTCTGTTTGATGGCTGACAATTGAGTTCAATCTTCATGATTCATCATATGTCTCGATATTGAACTCCCAAAGTACGCAAAAACCTGCAAAACAACCAAAAATAACCTCTAAACGGCATAAAAATGGCTGCTAGAGAACAGGAACACTTCAATTGGCATAAATGACATGATTGAGTGCGCAAAAAGCACTCGAAAACCTATCTAATATAGGGTTCGAAAATAGATACTTTTTGGAGTGCTTAATCACCCCCAACGAAAGCGTTGCTAGTCCCTTATGATGCAAAAACTAAAAGGAGATATATCTACGAGTGATTTTCAAAAGTTTATGATTAAGGTGTATGTACATATAAGCAGTATCCTTAAGGCGAAAAATGGACACGGATTTGGCAGGCATGAAGAGCCAAAACCATACAAGAACAAAATTTTTTTAGGTCAATATTGATTCCATGATTCTCAACTTGAATTTCCACCTAAGTCCTAATGGTTCTTTATATAACCGGATTAAACGATAAATTGCAAAATTTGTCCCTCCCCCGACCTAACTTAACATCATGGCCTTAAGGTATTGAACAACCTAGATAAGGATCGTTCGCACTTCTTTCTTTATTCAACTATATTGTAGGGGTGCAATGCTTAAATCAAACTTCACCCAGTCCGTGTAGCGGGTCCTGATGACTCCCAACCAATTAAGGTTTGGTGCTCCAGAAGCGAAAGGATCAGCGACCCTGAGCTACGAGGCTTCACCACAGGACTGCAGACTGACTTCGAAAATCAAGCACCCGACAAATCGTTAGACTCTACTATCCACCCATTAGAAACTCATCGATGACTCAAACCCAATTAAGGCTTAGGGCATCGGGGTTTCAAAGGCTTTCGCCATACACCCCTCGGACTGGAGTGCTCGGGTTTCAAAGCGAAAACTTCACGACTTTATTTTCTTTTCTTTTGCTTTTTCTTTTCTTTTTCTTTTTCCTTTTCTTTTTTATTTTGGAAGACAATATTGGTCTTCAAGTGCGAGACTAACCCTAAACCTATCCTAGGTTGCCAACATACCTAAGGCCGGCTATGCAAAGTGAAAGGAAGTATATGCAATTTCCGCGACTTATTGATACAATACGGTGTGCGGTGTGTAGTGCGCAAGAATGTTCAAGTTAGGCATCACTGGAGCTTCAATGACCCAAAAGCTGTTTTAAGCATGGAATTTGTTCTAACATAAAGGTGGCAACGAGGGGTTCAAATTTTCCATTTAAAGGCAATTCATTTGCCCAATTAAGCAATTCAATTGTCAGTGAAGCAATTCAATTGTTCCGGTGAAGCAATTCAGTATCCAGTGAGCAAAGTGGATTACACGAAGTGGGGCACAAAAAGTCGGTTTTGGGGAACAGAGCAGTTCATAGAAACATTGCAAGGAGGATCAAAGGGAATGATCTCTCGACCCACTGTGAGTAGCTGGCGACTCCATCAGTGATTGGACCCATTGTTGACTTGGTTCTCAGTTGAATTTGAGCCCGAGTAATTGGCACAGGTGGGTGGCAGAGAGCCAAAACCAAAACCTGCTTCACCTTGGTTGAGTGTATCCTGCAATTCCTGGACATTCGGCTTCCACATCTGACACCTTTGAGCACACATCATTAGTCACTTGATTTCGGTTCCATTAATTTGTGCTTGTTCAAGTGAAAATATGTTGATTTCAATGTCATGTTGCAAGGTGAACCACATGACTCTCCATTCGACAATTTATTATTGCATTGGGCGTGGCAGTGGTCTTCTAAGATGATTGAACTCTGGCGTTAGGATCACTTGCAATTGGCTGAGTGTCAAGCACTACAAAATCCCATTGATGATTTGTCCCATTTTCATAAATATCTCACAGCTATCCGCCAGGGATTTTCTTGAATCATCGACCCGATGAAAGTGTGATGTTGTGCTAGCCAGGTCTTCCCCAACCTAAGCTGCATACACGAGAATCGTGATAGATTCTGTAGCTCCTAGATCAGTAATGACTTGTCTATGCAATTCCACCAATATTATTTGAAATTGTAGGAGATCACGGATCCTTGTATTTGTGAGGGTATTTGCTTTGGATTGCTGTGACTTTGTTCGGTGAATGCCTTCTTCTCAATACTAATCACTTCTTAATTGTGCAAGATCTTTCTATTTACCCATAGCGAGGACTTGTTTGATTATGTCGATAGGGGAGTATGTTAACCTTCGCTTGCCTTGGAACTCTACTGCATCTACACCGCCACGAGATGCCTTCTTCTTACCTTTAGTCTTGTGGAAATGGAGGTGGTATGCGGTATTTCATTGAATCCTCCTTTAGGAGAATATGCTGTTTTAATTCTTCTCTGCTGGATTCTTTCGGCAGGCTTTGGCATCAGGTTGTCAAACCTCTTTTCCCTCCCTCAGAGTTATTATTATACTTCATCCATTCTACAGATTATTAGATGATCTTTAATTTTTCTCATGGATTCCCTTTGGGTTTATTGTTTGTTGGGGAAGGGAACCTTCTCTTTCTTATGCCTCCAACAACATTGATCTTGTGATTAGATCTGTAGGTTATCAATTTTAAGTTGTTTGCTCTCTAGCCCATCTATTCTCTTGTTCGATTATTACTTTCTCTGATATCAATCCCTTTATTACTGATTACACAGTGATTCCTTTTGTTCCTCAAACAAAGTGCCCACCACCGCCTCAGGAAATTCAATATGGCTTGTTCCTGAGTAAAGGATGGTGGTTGTGGTTCAAGAAAGTGGGAACCAAAGCTGTGGTTGGCACACAGTGGTGGTACACATAAGCGGGGGGGTTGGGTTCCGGGAAAGGTTCAAGGTGATTCCCTCCCGGAGTTAGGGTTATAGATTATTTATGGAGCATCATGGGTGGTTTATTTTGATTTAGGACATGGGCATTCTCTAGAGCGGTGCTCCTTAGGGTGATTATTTGGCGAAGAGTGAAGCTAAAGAGAAAGTTGGGATCACGAGATAACTCATTACTTTGTTTGCATTTCATCTTTGATTTTTCATTTCAGCTCATCGATCTTCTAGTTAAAGTGGTCGGTTTGCTTTCATTTTACGTGTCTTCGGAAGGTGCATACATACCCCCCTCAGTTGGTTCGAAGGTCTTGATCTTTCGGCTTCCCTTGGATTCGATTCATCCCATGCCTTTGAGGTTCAGCCATAGTTCAAAGTCCATGGCTTCATAGGGTTTTTGCTCAAAAAAGTTACTACACATAGTCTCGATAGTTGCTTCATAGTTTGGGACATACCATCATAAAAATGGTTTACGACATCCGTGTATCAAACCCATGGTGTGAGCATGCCTTGATAGTCTCCATAAATCTCAACAACGATAAAACCTCTCACCGTCATAGAAATTTGCAAAATTTATTTGTCTTTTCATTGGTCTTATGAGCACTGAAGAACTTCTTCAGGAATTCTGCCTGCAGCTCAACCCAATTTCTAATGGTTCTAGGCCTCAGTGAGTTTAGCCAAATCTTGGCCTTGTCCTTTAGGGTCAGTGGAAATGCTTTTAGCTTCAGCAAATCCATGTCCATCATTCCTTCCTTAAAGGTAGTGCATACTTCCTCAAAATCCCTAATATGGGTGTATGGATTTTCATTTTCCATACCATGATATGTGGGGAGTAGGGGTACCAAGTAAGGCCTCACTGCTACATCTTCAGCAGGAGGTATGATGCAGGAGGGGGCACTAACTCTAGGAGGGTGAATATGGTCCCTCATGGTTCTATAGGCAGTTGGATTCATTGGGGTTCCAGGTTGGCTCTGTTGTTCCTCAGGTAGGGTATCCATGTTTTCACTATGTGTACTGACTGGTGTACTGATCCTTTGTAATCTACCTGTTATTCCTCTATCCCAGTACTGCATACACAACTGTTACACAAACTGAGACACAACAAAGATTACAAACAAACTTGCAAAAAGGTTAGGGTTAACTAAAATAAAAACTAAACTCGAATAGGGTGCAAAACAAGGCAAATAATCGCAAAGTGATGAAAACCGGCGCCTCGCAATCAAGCAAAAGAGCTGTGCGTTACCTTCACTTGTGATATTGATCACAAGTACACTTCAACTTATCAAACGTAGTTTGGCACCATCCCCAAGAACGGCGCCCATTTGATTCAGCCACAAGAGGGTCGAGTCGAATCAACAATATTTATATACTATTCTCCTACTGGGCTGTAGTCAAGCTTTCATCGGGGCAGTGATGTGGTCTAGTGGTCGAACACGGATGTGTTTTCATCCTAGGAATGATTTGCATAAGTGTAAAAGGTAAGGCTTTCTATTTGGACTTTTGGATTTTGTTTCAAAACAAAGGAAGTAGTTTAACTCACGGTAAAATTGTAAAACCGAAAGTGACAAAGGTGGTTAACTTCAAGATTTGTGTCACTAACTTGGTAACTTGTGGCAAACAAGTGTCCCTGGTTTTATCCTCGCTAAGTATGACAAAGCAACCTATAGTCCAAGCCACAACCGATCTATGTTTAACTAGCAAACCTCAATTTAAAATCAACTCCTATTTGAGTCAACACAGATAACATGCATCTATGACCCTTTACAGTTTGAAAACCCCAACATTAAAACATCATTTCAGTGGCTCAGAAGACCATCTAAAAAACCACAAACAAGATCTAAAGAATGGTGCATATTAATCGTATCCTAAAGCATGGTAAGTATTGACAAATCACTAACATTCAGACGCTATTCAACCATATTTTGAGAAGATATGGGTCATAAACACAGTGCACTGTGAATTTTTAACACAAGAGGGACAACATGCATATGCCCTCACCACCAAGCTTAGCCTCTTTCTCTTTCAAAGAAAGAGGCTTAGCTGGGCATCTCGAAGGTTGATCCCTGGGAGGGGTGTTTGGCAAACTAAGAAAATAAGAGGAGAGAAAAGAGAGAAAAAGCAAACCCTAACTAAAGCTACGAAAGATATTTACAAAATAAAACTTCTGCCAAAATTGCTTCTCAATTTGTTGCTTAGGGTTACAAAAATGGGAGAGGCTTATAGGCCACCCAATGTATGAAAATACACAGTTTCCAATAATTTGGCTAATTTGTGTGACAAGAGAGTAATACACCAAAATTCGAAGCTCTGCTGCATTAACGGCAAAAGCATGACAGGCGCTGAATTTCGCTTATGCTCAAAATTCATAGGCAAGCGAATTTTTCGCTTAGCTACAGCGAAATCATTCAAGAGATAAATAAAATGCAAAATTTCGCTAGTGAAGGGTGATTTCGCATACGAAATTTCGCTAGCTTAGCTAAATTTATGTGAGTAATGAAATTGTACTTCGCTAGGAAGAAGAATAAATTCCCGTGTCTAGCTTAAAATTGGTAATTTCGCTTAAGATTGCGAAATTTTCGCTAAGGTTGCGAATTTTCGCAATCCCAGCGAAATTTTCGCAATCTTAGCGAAATTCCCGATTTGCTAATTCATCACCGTATCGCTCTCGTCCTTCATCGCAGACGTATTTCCATCACTTCTACTTTCATTCTTTCTTTCGATTTTCGGGTCTCGTTTGATGGCCGACAATTGAGTTCAATCTTCATGATTCATCATATGTCTCGATATTGAACTCCCAAAGTACGCAAAACCTCGCAGAAACAACCAAAAATAACCTCTAAACTATGTCGATACTGGGTAAGACTAACACTTCCAATTACATAATGACATGATTAGTGCTACAAAAGCACTCAAACCTATCTAATATCGGGTTCAAATAAGATTCTTGCATTAATCACGCCCCGCCCATCGACAGCGGGTTTAAAAACCATGGTACCTACATACATCATGACTTTTATGACTTTAAAACCTTAAAAATCATTGAATACAATTAAGATTCTTTATAGATTCTTAAAAAGTAGTAATCAATACCCTCGACTTTGTAATTTCACAAAAGTCTTTAAAAGTCCTAATCTAGTATACCTCAGAGCATCTCCAAAAGAGCTATATTTTTAACTCCATCTCTATATATATAGAGATTTTTTGGAGCAAAAATCATGTTTCCAAAGTTCTCATTTTGATATCTAAAATAGAGACACTTAATAAATAAGATCTCGTAATGCCCTAAACTACCCTAGTATTTTTATAATATTTTTATTATGTGTTTAGGGTATAAATTGAGCAAACTGGGGGATTTTCCATGTATTGTTAAATGATCATATGTTAAATGTTAAATGATAAATGATTGATTATGATTCAATGAATGAACCCGGAATTTACCCAAGTGTTAAGGGCAAAAAATTATCAAATGAGGACCTAAGGGTCATTTATGATAAAGAAAATATGTTTACATGTGAATAGAGAATTGAAAATAGAGAAAGTATATGGGTTATATGGAAAATTGGGAGAACTTAACTCAAAAATGGGTTTTTGTGAGCCAAACATACCTTTAAGGATGTGCATTTAATTTACACCACATTCGTCTATCGAATGGTCATTCAGGCAAAACGCATTCAGAGATCGAGAGAGAAAAAAATAGGGTTTTGAGTGAAGATCAAGAGATTGATAACTTCGCTCTTTTATGCAAGATCTTACAAGAAAGTCTGGCGATGGGCCAGGCAAGTGCTTCAAGAGATTCAAAGTAAGAACACAAACCTCGAACTTCTTTTCTCGTGTTCGATTCGAGGAAAACCCTAACCTTATGTAAAGGTGATTTTGATTGGTTGTAGATCAGTTTTTTGGGGCCAGACGGGGCCGAAGTTTTGAAGGACATCGTTGGTATTGGTTCGATCGCTTGGCAACGCTTTTATAAAAAGGAAAAATGTTATGTTTTCTGGGGCAAGGGTTATTGCCAAAATTTTATCAAAACCCTTGCTCTTGTTTTGGCTATAGGTTAAGTTATAATCATTCAAATGAAGTGATTTCAGTGGATTAAGAACCATAAGAGCTAGAGCTACAAATGTATAGAAAGTACCAGGAGCAAATTATAGCTCTAAGGCTCCCGAATATGGGCTTAAAGGTGAGTTTCTGCAAATTTCACGTACGCTCTATTTTGGGTGTAGTTGTGGTTTTTTGGCCATAAGTTGAGCTTCACTAATCCAAATTGAGTAATTCAAAATTATGAGTAAACTATACTTCTAGGGGAATAATTTATTTGATGGAAGTATAATTAAATTGTAACCCCAAAGTGCCCAAAAACATGTCAAAGTGAAGCTATGTGCAGATTATGTTTTGCAAATGAGAATAGTCTAGATGTAAAATGCAATAACTTGAGTTTTGGTGATCCAAATTGGATGATTCCAATTGAAGAAGAAACCTTAGAACAATAACTTCAAATTAGTGAAGTAACTATTACCAATTTATGGAGTTAAGACCCTGAAAATTGAAAATAACAGTAGGTGATCCAATGAGCTGGGCATATCGACTAGTTTGGCATTAAAATGCCGTAACTTGAGTTTGAGTGATCCAAATGAGATGATTCCAATTTCTACTGAAAATAGACTCATAGAGCAATCATTTTCTTGAAGGAAGCATGAGAAAAATATGACTCATGTGTCCCTAGAAAAATTTTCAAGTGAAGGAGTATTGGGTAGACATCAACCATAACCAAAAATCCTAGAATGCACAACTGATTTTTCTTTCTTGGGTTGTTCTTTAACTGTGACACTAATGTGATGGATTAGGGGTTGGTAACGAGGAAGCTTGGCCCAAGAACGGAATTATGAGGATAGGAATCGAAGAACGACAACCTTTTTGAGTTTGTTCTTCAATCCCTCTCTTGTTTCAAATTTGTTAAAGTTTGTTCTACACTCTTCTTTCATTGTTTCAAATTGATCAGGAAATACTATGAAATATTGAAATGATTTATGATAAATTTCCTTATATTGATTTGTTTTAAATTGATTTGAGACAACCGATTCAAATAAATTGCATATGAAAATTTCATACAGTGTTGAAAATAAATTATTGTATCCAAATGTATATACACTATCAGAATTGTATTCAATGATTCAAGGCCCTAAAGAATGTTAACCGTTAAATTCAAGTTAAGGATAGATTGGTATATCAATAAAGGTCAAATTAGTAGTACTGCTCCGAATGTAAATGTAGCTGGTCACCCATCCGTAGCCCAGCTCGAACAATATCAGAAATTTCGTTTCACGAAATTAATTTTTAATAACCATCAGAAATACGTTGAGATCAGATTGCGGTTATAAAACTATTTTGATACCGCTTGCCAGTACTCACGTGACCTGCAAGGCGCAATTGCTATCCTATGCAATCAAAACATAAGTTAAATTCGATATGGGCAAAATGATAATAAAATTGGAAAAGTGTATGATTTGTGATTTGAAATGGGATTTAGTGCATATAAAATGTAAATGAAATGAATGTGTGTGTACATATATATATATATATATATATATATATATATATATATATATATATATATATATATATATATATATACCGTGGACAGACACATGGGAAAAAGCACAAAGTATCGCATAAACATCGCATGAATTGATTTAAACTCTAAATGAAGAGAGAATCAGATGTAACCACTAAACATGAAAATGCTTAGCGCGTTGTTTTTGTCATCGCGCAGATATCGAGTTGAAAGTGGTAGGACCGAAGACTGTTGGGCGCAAAGTCACAGTCAAATAGAACGGAGTATAAGTAAATGCTCCGTCTCATGCATATCTTTTCATTCATGATATTTTGTAATTATTTTGGATTGAACTCAAAGATGTAAAAGTCTTCATAAGAAGATCACAATTTTTTTATATATTTTTGAAAGTATGGAAATGTATTTTTACATATTGTGGACAAACTGTGGTGAACTCCAAATATTTTGTACTTGTATTTGAAAGGCATGAATGTCAATTTGTATAAATGTTTATTCAAGAACGTGATATGGACCCTATTTAAATTAAGGAATGTATACTTTGTTTTATCAAAGCTATAGTTAAATTGTTATAAAAATGTAGTATTTGTATTTGTATTGGTATTTGAATATATCGTAAAAGTAAAAGTATTGGTGACGCATCAGATACTACAATTATAGTGGTATCAAAGCTACAATTAAATTGTTAGAAAAAAATGAGTGTTACATCTCCATATTTGGAGATTTACTATTCACATCTCTAAATATAGAGATGATAAGGCTCATATCTTAATAAGCACTATTCTCTTATTATTTTATTATTATACTACTATTCTTTCATTATTTTATTATCATAATAATAAAATAATTATTTTAATTATATTTTGATACCATATTTTTATTTTTGATTATATTTTGATACCATATTTTTATTTTTGATATACTTATATTTATTATTTATTATTTTATTAATAATGAATTACTTTTGATATATAATATTGTAACAAATATAAATGCTACAAGTTGAAGAGAAGAGATAAACGGTTTGTTGAAATGGCCAAGGAATCGGAGATGTAACACCCCAAAGTATACCCTAACAGTTTTATAACAAGTTTTGGGTATAATAAATGTAAATGCATATTTATTCGGAATAAAATAAAGATAAAACAAAAGTAGGAATATGCATAAGTTAAATCTACAAATACCAAAGAAGATTTAAGGCTATTGTAAAATATTATAAATTGATTTGCAAATATTATAAGAGTCGTGAGGGACCAAAAGAAAATAAAAGGAGCAAGATCACAAGGATAGTACCAAAAGAAATATCTCATTTTGGTCCTGAGAAAGTGGGAGAGCAAATTACTGATAAGAGAGAAGAGAAAAGAAAGGAAGAAGAAGAAGAAGAAGATCACAGGTATGGAACTAGGGGTATTTGTATGGAACTACTACAAATGAGTATAGAAATATGATTTAGTATAGAAAAGTATGGATCCATGAATATGTGTATGTAAACTATGTAAGGTATGAATCGCGAATATTTGTAATGATATACGCTTTAGAACCTCTATCTTGTGTATGGTTTGGGTTTGGAAACTCCTAAACTCATTTCTTATGGTTGAGTTAAGAAGAGCTAAAGGCTCCTAAATACAGGTTCGGTACGTCTAGTTGCAAGTTGAACCTTAAATGCCCTATTGTCGATCATATGAGCCGGATCTTAGAACAGATTCGGGGCCATAAATAAGGAGAATTTGGAAGTAAGTCCGTCTCGCGGAATCAGAGCCACATCAATGAACTTGATGTTAGGCTTTGAATCTCTCAATTCGACCAGACCAAGTTATGGTCTTTTTTTATTCTAACAAGCCAAACGGGAAGGGTCACAATGAGGTCGCCAAACAAGATCATTAAACAAAGGTTCACAAACAAGGTTCGCCAAACAAGATTGCCATCAAACAAAGGTTGCCAAACAAAGAAGTCGCCCACCAACAAGTGGTCGCCAACGCTGAACAAGTGGTCGCCCACCAACAAGGTCGCCAATGGGCGAACAGCGGGTCGTCCAACGTGGCCTACTTCATCAAAGTTGACTACACATGACCCCAAATTTAAGGTCATAACTTCTTCGCTTGAACTCCGATTGAGTGTTCTCGACTCTACAAAGCCCATCGAAATAAGAACGATCCATATGCAGGAGGAAGATATTAGATGTCAGAGTTAGTAGGTCAAACCGGCTCGCCACTTCGCGTACCGTCAGCTCGTGTCACTTCGTCAAGATCGACCGCTGCATCGAATCTCCAACTCTAAGGTCATAACTTCTTCGCCTGAACTCCATTCGAAAGTGTTCTCGACTCTATGGAAAGCCTATTGAGTCAAGAATTCATCAATAGATAGCATGATAATATTGGAAACTCATATTAGTTCCAGAAAACATGAAAACAGTAGGCAAAAGATGGTGTAACCATAGCTATTCATATAAATAAATTTGTAAGTATCCAATGATGTTATGTTTATTTTTATGATATAAGGAGAGATATGAAAAGTGCAACGTATATAAATAAATGATTTGTAGATATATATATATATATATATATATATATATCACCTTATGATTACCGAATAAATAATAATTATTCAGAATAAGAGATATTACTAAACAGTAAAATACACATCGATCACCGCTGTAACCCTGCAGGGGCCGGGATACGGACATGACTATCGGAAAATAAAATACGACAGATATTCCTACTATCGCCAGTCGATGACATAGATCCCGCTTGACTGCTACCGAAAGGGTCACCACAAATATCCCGCAACACATGGATGAAGTCATCGTTCGCATAAAGGATGATACCTTCGGCATCATATTACCGACACCTGCGAATGGTCACTGTTTCATACAGCTGATGATACTCTTCGTATCATATTACCGCACTCATGGATGGTCAATGCCTCATACAGCGATGATACTCTTCTGATATCATACACGGCATAAGACATCATTCTCAATACAACGATAACAAGACCTTCAGTTCCTCATGGTTTCCTCGTGATCCACTTCTCTCGTTTACGCAGCATACGAAACATGTTAAACGACAAGATACGTGGAGCGAATGTAGAGAATATATGACATGAGATGGTAAAGATAAGACTGCTTATGTGATGATAAGATACGCATAAGAACAAGAAGTAAAATACAAGTTGACATGAAAAGTATATGGATGATTTATAAAGAAATGGAACTGCTACGAGCAAGATATATATGAGAAATGATACATCATGTAACTCGTTATATGTGTGATATGCATTTATCGAAGTGTGGTGACTTAATAGAAGTATATTCCCACTCAGCGCAAAGCTGGCTAACGCTGCTCAATCCGTAGGTATTAAGAGGAAAACAGAGGGATCCGGACAATCCACATCAACACCAAAAGCCACACATCCATAGGTGCCTCCACCGAAAGACCTTTAGGTCTATTTTGTATATGAAATTTGCAACCAATGAAATATTGAAGAGGTTGAACATTTCCATATTCGAGCTCAGATGACATTTTCTTAATCCGTCGCTGCATCGTAATACAAGCTAATTGTTTAACATTATATGAATATGAAAGTGTAAAGGTTATGTTTAAAAAAAAAAAAAAAAGTGGCCCTCACTGGACATCCCATACGAGTCACGCTACGCGTTATAAACGTTATCAATCAAGCATGCTACAAGTTGAAATGATACAAAAAATACGAGTCAGGAACGTGAAAGACAAGAAAAAAAATTATGGAGAAAAATCTTAACTTAATTTCCGATCCATTTGAGTGTGAGTATTTCAAGGTGAAAAAATGGAAGATTATTGAAAATGACTATGAATCCCAACAAAGTTGATCAAAGCTACCCTAATAACGATAATTTGGGTGAATTATAATGAATATATTCAGGAAATTATGGAGGTGATTTACCACCTTATTAGTTTTTATATTGTATATTTATCATTTGGTTAATGTATTTTTAGTATGTAGCTTTTATTAATGTTGCTTTTATTTTATAATGTAATATGATGCTCTATAATATAATATTTATTATTTAACCATTTTTTAGGTTTTTAATATATTTTATTTATTAATATTATTTATTTAATATAATTTTATATTTATATTTAAACATAAAATAAAATTATTTCATATATCATATTCTTAAAATATTCTAATTTTAAAAAACGAACGCTTGAAAATTAATAATGATTCAAGTCAAAATGTATCGATTTTGAGTCGGCCTCTAAAATGCGGCTCCATCATTTTTAAATTAGAGAAGATGCCAATTTTGAGTGAAAAATAGAGATTTTCTTTTGGAAATGCTCTAAGAGCATCTCCAAAAGAGCTCTATTTTTTACTCTATCTCTATATATAGAGATTCTATAGCATAGAGATTTTATAGGAATCACTATTCACATATCTAAATATAAAACGACTTTAATTCACATCTTAATAATCATTATTCTATATTATTTTATTATTATAATTAATATTATTTTATTATTTTATTAATGGTAATAATAAAATAATTATTTTAACTATATTTTTATAACATATTTTTATTTTTGACATACTTATATTTATTATTTATTATTTTATTAATATTGAATTACTTTTCATATATAATATTGTAAAATGATTTTAATATATTGATTTTGTAGTATTAATTATTTTAATAATTCAAATTTTTTCTTAAAATAAATAAATTTAAAATAATTTCTAATTTTTTTATTAAAATTATTTTTGACAATGATATAATACATTTTATTATTTTCATTTATATTGAAAATAAAGATTGCTGTTGAGCTGGATATAATAAAACATTAAGATTTTAATTAATTAATGCAATAATTTCTTAGAAAAATACAAATCACCAAAAAACATATAAATTATATCACGACGCTTTACACATCATTTACTTAAACTATCACATTAACTACAAGAAACATCAGCATTATATCTTTCTCATAAACGCCACCACGCATTTTGAAGTGCATGTTCCAGTTTTCTTATTTTTACCTCACTCAATTTTCCATCCATTTGAGTCATAAAGATTTCCCAAGATTTAAAAATGTAGATATTTAAAAACGACCACAAATCCCAACAAAGGAACAAGTGGTCCTAGTGATGGTAATTTTAGTAATTGTAATGAATATGATGGTGAAAATTATGGCGATTTACCACCTTATTAGTTTCTTATATTGTATCTCTTTATCATTTGGTTAATGTATTTTTAGCATGTAGTTTCTTTTATTAATATTGCTTTATTTTCTAATGTAATATGATGCTCTATAATATAATATTTATTAGTTTAAATGTATTTTTAAAGTTTTTAATATATTTTTATTTATTACAATTTTATTTATTTAATATAATTTCATATTTATATTTAAATATAAATAAAATTATTTCATATATCATATTTTTGAAATATTCTAATTTTAAAAACGAATGCTCAAGAATGAATAATGATTTAAAGCTGAAAATATTGTTTTGTAGCTAAATCTCTAAAATACGGGTTTCCATCATCTCTAAATATAAACAAGAGACACTTGTGAATGAAAATAAATATTTTCTTTTGCATATGCTTTGAGATAAAAATGGAGATTGATGGTGGGTGATCTAAGGAAACTAATTCAATTTGGATACTAAAAGCTATGCTTGGTGACCAAGAAAAGGAAGGAAAAACAAGGAAAAAAAGTACAACAAACTTGGACGCTTTCACTGAACTTGACCTATCCCCCCAACCTTTTCAGAAAGTTAGTGGAAAAAAATTCAGGGAAACCCGTATATTATCCCTTTTTTGTTTCCTTAAACTAAACTAAGATATGTATTGTAAGGGAAAATATAACAAGAAGATTTAGGTATTTGAAATTCTTTTTAACAATTAAAATTAAAAAAAAAATGTTTTCTAGATTGTTTAATAATTTTTTTACTAAAAATATTATCAAATCTTGTTTGGTAGATTTTTACTAAAATATATAAAAATTCATATTTCTTTTACTAAAATGATTTTTAGAAAATATTTCTAAAAATAGATTTCGTTGCTTGCTGTGGAGACAAATATGTAAGAATTTTATAAATTATTCCCAAACAGCCCCTATCCCGCTCACATAGCGCTCCACTATAATAGCCACACCCAAAGCTCCAACCATCTTGTCACCAACAAAAACCCTCCGCTTTTCTTCTTCTTTTTCTCTCTCTGGCTAGCATGGCGACGGCCACCTCACCGAATTCTCTTCTTCTCCGAAACCCTAATCGTTCAACTACCATACGTTTCGGAAAAAACCCTAATCCCTCGCGCGTTTATGGCGTCAATCTCAGCTCTGGTCGTCGTTACAAGCCGATCTCCATAACCTGCTCAACAACCCAGGTCGAATGCCCTCCTACCAGCGCCGCCCAATCCTTGGATCGGGTCTTCAATTTCGCGGCCCGCCCGACGACGTTGCTTGATAACGTGTTGAAGAGGGCTCAGTCGGAGCTCTACAACTAGCACGGATCGGGCATGAGCGTCATGGAAATGAGCCACAGGTAAAGCACCCGTCCATAATCCAAAAGGCCGAATCGGATCTGAGGGCTCTGTTGGATATCCCGGCGGAGTACGCCGTTCTGTTCTTGCAAGGCGGCGCCACCAGCCAATTCGCCGCCATCCCGTTGAATCTATGCAAACGGGATGATCCGGTGGATATTTTGGTCACTGGATCATGGGGGGACAAGGCTTTCAAGGAGGCGCAGAAGTTCTGCAAGCCCAGCGTGATCTGGTCTGGAAAGTCTGAGAAATATACCAAGATCCCGTCATTTGATGGATTGGACCAGAACCCGGACGCCAAGTATTTGCATATTTGCGCCAATGAAACGATTCACGGAGTTGAATTCAAGAACTACCCGACCCCCAAAAACAAAGACGCCCTTCTTATAGCGGATATGTCTTCAAATTTCTGCTCAAAACCTGTTGATGTCTCCAAGTTTGGATTAATTTACGCCGGAGCTCAGAAGAATGTGGGTCCATCTGGGGTCACAATTGTAATCGTGAGGAAAGATTTGGTTGGGAATGCCTGGCAGTCCACTCCTCGTCATGTTCGATTACAAGATCCATGCTGATAATAATTTCTCTGTACAACACCCCTCCTTGTTACGGGATTTATATGTGTGGATTTGGTGTTTGAAGATTCCATAAGTACAGGAGGTCTGAAGGAGGTTGAGAAGAAGAATATCAGGAAAGCCCAGATTCTGTATGACGCCATAGATGAGAGCAACGGGTTTTACAGATGCCCAGTAGAGAAATCAGTGAGGTCGCTGATGAATGTTCCGTTTACACTGGAGAAGTCAGATTTGGAAGCTGAGTTTATCAAGGAGGCTGCAAAGGAGAAGATGATACAGCTTGAAGGCAGGATCGGTGGGAGGAATGAGGGCATCCATATACAATGCCATGCCTTTGGCCGGTGTTGAGAAGTTGGTTGCTTTCATGAAGGATTTCCAGGTAAGGCATGCCTGATCAATTCATTCAAGAATCTAAGTAGAGTTTGTAGGGATTTTTGTCCTTTCTGTTGGTTGTTTTTATCTATTGTGGGTAGGTGTGTGTCTGAGATCTCTCATTCTCCCAAAATTCATCCACTATGTTTTGTATCCTGAATCCAGTGATATTAGATTTTCAATAATCCATACAGTTGAGTGAGCAATATTTTCCCCCCTTAATAATTTTTCTTGCTCTCACAATTTCATTTTCTGCTCTCTAGTCTAGTCTACATATGTGAAAATTTGATTTCAAGTTCGAGAGATCCATTTGGTTTGACCAAGACAACTCTGTCGTCGTGGTGGTTGAATCGACGGCGAGGTGGCGAAGTTGCGTTTTTGTGAGTTATGTTAAGACGGCAACCTACCGCAACATCACGGACGGACCCAACCCCGGCCTCACCTACCCACCCATCAATTCGCAGAACCTCTTCGCAACTCTGAAAATGACTGCTGAATGCTGATTCTTAGTAAAACATGTTTAATACGGTACCCCCAGAATCTCCCATGGTATCTTCCAGATCCAGAGAGACATAAATATATATATATATATATATATATATATATATATATATATGCTTTACTGCTGAATTCACTAACTCAATTGTGCCAGAACTGGTTCAAGTCGAGCCAAGATTAGCCTGCCTCACTACCGATTTTAGCGAAAGAGCCAACTCATTCACGGCTGCTTCATGTTCCTCGACGAAATAGCGATAACAGCTGCTCGGCTTCATTGCTTAACTTACGAAATTTCAAACGATGTTTTTTTTACGACTTAATAAACGAGTCAACAAGCTTCTAACTAGCCGACCGAAGAACATGAGTAAATTTCGCTTATCGCTTGGCTGCTCTACGGCCATAAATCCCATTAAAGAAAATGTTCATCTAAAATGTACCCAACATACAACCAAATTAAAAAGATAAGACAATAAAAGCCTCAATTAACTCATCAGCTCGCAGTTAAAACATTCATCACGTCTACTTATGCGAAAATCTATTACAGATCAAGTCTTCTTCATGCTCACGGCACCGCTCACAAAGTTCTGCTCATTTGCGCCGCTTAACGCAGCCTTGCTCACGACCTATTTACGTACCGACGAAATCAGCCTAGTTACGGGCCGTCATTTAATCCATTTGAGCCTTCAAACGACGCTCGCAAGCCGACTCGCTTAACTCATTAACGAAGCCGCAGTTTCCAACGAAACAAACACCGAAAGAATCCCGCGAGTAACTCACTACCGCCCTAAACTCAACTTGCCCACTTGGACCCCCCCTCTGATAAAGACGTTGCATGTCTTCTTACATCTTATATCCTAAAAACGGAGGGTTTTTGTAAATATTTCAATGGTTTTTTGCTTAGGGAAGCGCCCAAGAAAATTGATCCAAGATCTTTAATTTTTTTTTGTTCTGGTCCCACCGGAGCTTTGTCATCATTTCATTGCAATGTAATTCAATTCCACAATATGGGATGTTTTTCCTTTTTCCTTTGACCTTAATTAACATAAATATCCTCACCTCACTGAACAAATATATAACAAAAAGGAAGAAAATAATAAATAAAATATTTTTGTCAAATGATTGCAAATAATTCATAAATTTCGATACAATTTTAATTATATGTTTTCCATGATGAATCAAATATAATATTTTCTTCAATTCTCAACTTTCCTCACTATTCTCGAAGACCAAACCAAACATAGCTTAAAATGTTCTTTCCTCAAATATTTGGAAATAAAACATTGCTAAAACTAAACCGCAAAAGCAAAACTTTGTAAAACGATTTGTTCTTTACAAACGAATGAAGACATGGGCCGTTGCATCTAATCGATTCGATGGAACCACCAAACGTAGAGTGCTATCACTGGTTCTGGAAGATAGAGAGGGGCACAGGACATTTAACCTTTTTCAAAAAGATATATCTAATTCTTGCTTTAGTAGTATTTCACTAAAGCACGCTCTTTTAATTCTTCAATTGCTTTACATTAAAAAAAAAAAAAAAAACTAAGTATGGGGAAAAGGGTAAAAGAAATTGCCTGTGTAGCTCTCAAGAATCAAACCCAAATAGCCGGAAATGTTTATCATCCCTCTCTTCAAATTTGATGTCCCTCACTCTATCCTACTTCAATTTTGTACAATAAACTGGGAGGAGTTTAATGTTACAAAAGAATACAAGATTTCCCATGACAGCGTCTTCACTTTTCAGTCTGCAGGCAGAGTTGCCAGCACTCATGCAGCTGGATTGCGGATGCAAATAATTTGTAACTGCACTCAGATCAGAAGAATTCTCTCTATTTCCAACATTCCTGCTGTTATGAAAATGAGAACCTCGAGAAGAGAGAACGGGAAGTAGATCCTGGAGCATCATTTGAAGGACTGGGAGGAACTTCTGTTGAGGAGTGGTATGCTTGATGGCACTTTTGTATCTGCATATGCATATAAAAATGAGTGGTGGTTCATCTGAAAACTTTCATAGTTATTTACTCTCAACAAAAAATAGATGGAATTTTCCTTGAATAATTGGAAGGCAAGAATAATTGCAGCTTCTGATAAGTTATACAAATGGAATATCAAAGATAGAATAATTAAAGGCAATATAAGAAATTTTAATATAATATATTATATGATCTATTAATAACAGTGGATATAATGACAATAGAGTAACAATAGAGACAGCAATATTGCGGAATAATTCAGATTCAGAATAATCTATATTGAACCCATCTGACCTAATACCAATCCATTAGAGAAGTTTGAGAGTTTTCTCTCCACAAAAGATAAAGTTAACTGAACGGCTCTGAATGTTTCACATTGCTCATATGTTGCACTGTATATCAGAAGAGCAATTGTTAAATCCCTATGCTCCAAGTGGTGCAGGCTAGTAATGCATCCTCAACATCATGCAGACAAAATCTGAGTAGTGAGACTCTAGTTCAAGATTTTAATGCTAATGGAGTAAATAAGAGGAAAGTGAGAGCTTCACCTCTCGGGACTGAATTGAAGAAGCATTCCAATCACAGGTAGCAGAGCCCACTTTCGCCTGTTTAAAAATGTACATTCAAGTTAAAATTCCTCTTTTCCAAATATCAACATCATTACCTGAAAATTAGAGCTTCATCAATCTAACATATAAAAGATCAGCTAGACTTCTAGTTTAGAGATTTTCAGAATCCTTTTACACAACAGGCACCTGTCTCAAGAAGCTTCAAGATAACATTTTTCAAATATGTCATATCTACGCCTTCCCTCTTCTGCATTCTTTCCATTTTCCGGACTTCTTCCTTTAACATGGCTTCCTTCATTCATGAAATTCAATGTTGTGTCAATATGAGGAAATGAGAGAGCCTCTCTCAACAAAAACTAAATAAGTAAATAAACAAATTCAATTTTTTTTTAATTTTTATTAAAGATAAATGATAATGATAATAAAGGCGTGGATATGTGGTTAAACCTTTAACTAGAACACAAGACCAAAAGAAAGAAAGAAAAGGACATAATAAAAATATGTTAAAATCCATAAGGTACACATACAGGATGCTACCCTTGAGGTCAGTCTCAAGTGGTAAAGGAATGGGAAAATGAGTGGGAGGGTTCCAGGTTCAAGTCCCAATGGGGACAAAAATCTACTTATCAAAAAAAGGTTCACATACAAGATGCTAATTGTCAGAGGGAAGGCATGCATGTAGAATTAGTTTAGTGAGAGAATGCAATGTAAGAGAAAATTATCCCAAAATTGTAATCTTACTAAACTATGCAGAAATCCAACTTTCTAATACCTGCTGACTGTGAAGACGACACGCTCGAGCCCTCGTAGGCACTCTCCTGATAAAAAACACCTATCAGAAATGATGTAGTACAAAAATAATTAAATAAAGAAAAGAGAATGGCTTACTTGAAGTGCTAGAATGTGTCGCTGCGACTGTCCTAGCTCTTCCTCTCTCTGAGCCTGTTGCCTTGCCAAAAGCTAGAATTCAAAAGGGAAAGAAAAATATTTGAGGCTTCTCAGCTAAAAATGTCTATTTGAGTATTGTAATAAGAGGTAATTGAAGAAAAAACTGTATATTTCATTGATCACAAACCACCTATTTATATACAAGACAATCCGAAATCAAATAGGAAAAAATATGAAGTTTCTCAACTCTACATGAATGCAAGTTTCCTTTTTCCAACTAGTTTCTAATTCTACAATACTATGACACTCCCCCTCAAGTTGGAGCATAGATGTTGATCATGCCTAACTTGTTACAAAGATAACTAACCCGATCCCTACTCAAAGGTTTTGTGAAATTATCTCCAAACTGTTCTCTAGTCTTTACATATCCTGTAGAGATCAACCCCAACTGGATCTTTTCACGGACAAAATGACAATCTATCTCAATGTATTTGGTCCATTCATGAAATCTTTTGGGTTCAAAGGCTCTCGCAACGCTTAGTTTATCACACCAAAGCTGCGGTATTGAAGTTTCCATGCCCACTTCCATGATAACTAACATCCATGATCTACGCATCACAGGACTATGCCATGGCTCTATCTTTGACTCCTTAGACCGTGAGACAACGGCACATGCTACTCTTCTTTAGCGAGATCAAATTTCCTCCAAAAAAGGCACAATATCTTGAGGTGGATCTCCTATCTTCCTTAGATCCTGCCCAATCTATGTCAGAAAAACACTCAATTCCGGTATGCCCATGCTTCTTATACAATATTCCACGTCCAGTAGCTTCTTTCAAATAGTATAGGATATGCTCTACAACTGGCTAATGACTGACTGTGAGAGATGACATATACTAACTCAAAACACTTACTGAATAAGCAATATCCGGGCAAGTTACTATAAGATAATTCAATTTCTCAACGGTCTTACGTATCTATAAGGTCTTGAATAGATCTGCTTGCTTAGTGATTTGCACATTAGAGTCATAGGAGACACGGTTTGACACCCGAGCTTCCTGTCTTGGATGACCGTCGAGCACATATTTTGTTGAGATCTTGAAATTCATGCTTACTTCTCATGACTTCAACACACGAGAAATCACTTGTATTCACCAAATCGCTTTTGTGTGAAACTAACTGTGAAGAAACGATTTAAGAGACAATATACCTTTGGAGTCACTCCAAGTAATGACAATATCATCCACATACACTACCTATCGGAACTGGAATTCTAATAAAAGACGGAGTGGTCAAACTTACTCTTCTGCATGTCAAATGTCTCAACTGCCTAACTAAATTTGGCAAACCAAGCACAGAGACTCTGTTTCAAACCATACATTCCCTATCTCCCCTTGAGCAACAAGCCCCAAAGGTTGCTCCATGTAAACCTCTTCCTGAAGATCTCCATTTAGAAAGACATTCTTGTTATCAAGTTGATGCAAGACCCAATCATAAGAAGCAATAAGAGAAATAAACAAATGAATAGATGTCAGCATAGCTACAGGAGAAAAAGTATCAGAATAATCAACGCCATAAGTCTAAGCATGGCCCTTAGCAACAAGACGGACCTTCAATCTAGAAACAAACCCGTTAGGATTAAATTTTGTGAGCACCTTTGACGACCAATGGCCTTCTTTCCAGTATCTAAAGGCACCAAGTCCCATGTACCATTGTCATCTAAAGCCTACATTTCATCCACCGTAGCACTACATCAACGAGAATTGAGATAAAGCCTCACGAACGGTGTTAGGAAGATAAAATCAAAGGGGATGCAATAAAGGAACAAGATGAAAGCAATAGTGGTTATAGGAAAGCGAAGCGAAGGATTAGGTGAAGCGCGCGCGTTTACGCTTTACAGCGTCGAGGAAGATCATCATTTTGGATTTATCTGATGAAGAAAGCGTCGATGTTAGACTAGGAAGCTGGAGGGTTATGGCGCGAGAATATGCCTAAATGTCGGAAGGTTTAACGAGAACGGGAGTTGGAGTAGGAATTCGATTGGGCGGTGAGGCAATAGTGTACACTAATAAATCATCATCCTCCCCTTGACTAGGAACAAGCAAAGAAAGGGAAAACAGGGTAGTCTCAAATAATGTAACATCAGTAGACACAAAGTAACGTCGAAGAGTGGGACAATAACACTTATACCCTTTTTGAACACAAGAATAGCCCACAAAGATACACTTTAAGGACTTCGGATCAAGTTTAGAGACTTGAGGATGGACATCTCAAACAAAGCATGTGCATCCAAATACCTTGGGATCAATAAGGAACAACGAATTATTTGGAAACAACTGGTGGTAAGGAGTAGCCTAATTAAGAATCGACGAGGGCATCCTATTAATCAAAAAACAAGTTGTGGAGACTGCATCGACCCAAAAATGTTTAGAGACATTCATCTAGAACAAAAGGGCCCGAGTAGTCTCAAGAAGATGTCTATTCTTTCTCTCAGCTATCCCATTCGAGAGATGTATCAACTTTCTGAGCTCGATGGAAATCCCATGTTGTAACATGAAGGGTAAAATGTTCGGACAAATCTTTGTAGCATTATCACTTCTCATTGTTTAGACTAGAAATGGAATCGTGTTGTTTCAGCTCACAAAGGCACTAAACAGAAAAAACTCATAACGACTTTTCATTAGATAAAGCCCAGTGACACGAAATCGTCGACAAAAATAACGAAATACTTAAACCCGATAGAATATGGCCAGACGAAAGGATCCCCAATTAAAATGAACTAACGAGAAAGGAAGGCTCGTTTATTGATTCTAAGACTCAAATGCACACGATGAAGTTTATCATATTGACACGACTCAGTTCAATGACGATAGACTAGAAAACTAAGAATATAAACTACCTTTAATGCAAAGAGAGGAGAGAAGGATGAGCCCTAGAGTGAGCAATGTAGGTGAATGGGGTAACAACTCCATTCAAGCTGACATACTTTGGCACCTCGTGAGATGTAGAGAACCGAGGCGTGCTCACGCAATAATCCACGTTTGTCGGAAGATCTGAATCGAACAATAATTAGAAGAATGAGATCTTTTGAAATTAAGTGTACGAGTGAGTTTACTCACAGAAATTAAATTAAAAGAGAATTGTGATAAATTCATAATAGAGGTCAAAGTGATTAGAGGAGTCAGGTGAATTGTCCTTGACCCAAGGACATTAGATGTTGACCCATTTGCAAGGGAAACGATAGAGGTAAAAGGGTGAGACTGAAACGTAGTAAATAAACTAGAGTAACCTGTCATGTGGTCGGTGGCTCCAAAGTTAATGACCCATGTGATGGAAGAGGAAATAAAACATGTGTTGGTTTTACTTGACTCAACGAGTGTAGTGATAAATGAATCTGAGACTTAAGTGATTCCCCGTGCGAGATGATTAGATGCGATTTTCTGTGTGCAACCTCACACACTTCCGACATACATGGCTTGGATTATGGCAATAATAGCCTACAAACTCTTTCTGAGGATTTCTTGTTAGTCTAGAAGCATATCCCAACTAAAGCAGTCGGCGAAAATCTGAAAAAATGCCCGAAAAATAGGATCTTGTAGGGAAAAGGACCCTCTCCTGAAAAACTACCACCTTAATGGATTTTGGTCCCAAAGCACAAAGCACCTCTTAATCGGCCGAATCTTGAAGCATCAGGAAAATAAGAAAAACCTAAAAAACATGGTTAGCCGACACAAAATCATTTGAAAAACATTGTTGCATGCATCGAGGAGGGATCTGCGAGTGGGCAGGGAGGACCATTGGCCGATCGGCGATGTTCGAGGAGGGAGCGCGTGGTCGGAGAAAGTCCTTCTGCGCCCTCATCGGCGGCGAGGAACGCGTAGCCACATAGAATCTCTGGTTTCTTCCGATCTGATCATTGAAAGGTCGATGAATCTCGGGTTCCGCCTCCTCCATCCTGTGGTCTCCAAACTTCCCCACCTTAGCCTTTTGACAACTGTGCATAGAGTTGGAAATGAGGAATTTTTACGGCCGAGTTCTCTCATAAATATCTTCCCAAAATCTATCTGATCCCCTCACCCAGTATGAGCTTATAGACTTTTTTTAGTTGTAGAGCTTCTCTCCTAATATCCTTCCAAAGGCTCACCCTGAAACTCCCCTTTGGCTCCCCTAAGAACCAACCCCCTTCCTCTATAACAAGTATGATAAGTGGTAAACCTAATTTTTAAAAATTATAATTCACAATACAGAAAACAAGCAGGATACAAACACTTCTAGTAGGGAAATGAGTGAAAGAGAATCGCTAGTGGAAAAGAGATAATAGAAAGTGAATTATATTATATACAAGTAACCAAAATGACCAACACATATTGTTTAATCAATGAGTCCATTGCCAATATCCAACTGTTATACCAACCATTTTCCCTAGATTTTTCAGACTAGTTCATTCCCACATATTGTTATCTGTATTGTCATGATCATGTTTCTTATGATCATCAATATTTTAACCTTAGGGTAAAACAAGAAATTTATTTTCCACGTATTTCAGGGTTTCTTCTAGATATTTTCTGCCTTCCAAGATATTAAGAAAACCATTAGGGGAGTAGCACAGAATTTTCAAGGAACTGTCTGCCCTCATGAAGGTTTCTGAGTAACTACTTCTTTTATGGCTTCTGAGGATCATATGCAAGAAAATAGATCAATATGTATGTACATATACACTAGAATATCTTATTTGGGAAGAAAGTTGTTAGTAGATACATTAAGAGAATGCCGAAGAGTAATGAGCACAGAACTGCAGCAAAAGAAAAAATAAATTTCCAGTTGCACAAGTAATATCTATAAATCATCTGGCTCAATTTTCCATTTTCCTCCTCCAAAAGAGGTTGAATCCTTCCTAGCCTTCACTTAACAACCATAAACAAATCAACACCACCAGCCTTAGATGAAACACAACGGTTTGTGCATGGGATAACCTGTGATTGAACTCAACAAATTAAACATCAAAAGGGAATTCTAAAAATGAGATATTCACCAGAATCTGTTGTTCCGCGGCAGAAGTGCTTGAGTTCGGTACTTCCTGTTTGTGGAAGGCTGACAATATCAATTGAAAATTTAGAACATTGTATAAAGTACTGAATTATTTTGCCACAATACTATAAAGCTTCGAATTTGTCTAATTTAGAAAAGGTATAAGTGTGACCAGGAATTCTCTTAATACCTGTGTTGTAATCGTCAATGTGGTAAGCCTGAGATTATATACTCAATGTCAGACCAAGGATCATAAATGTGGAAATCTGGTTTATGAAAAAGTTCAACCAGTGAGGTTTACAAATATAAAAGAGGGAAACATACAGCCTGTCTTGATTCTAGAGATTGTTGAAGTGTCTTATTCTCATCTAAAATTTTAGATATCTCTTTGTCTTTCCCTTCAATCATTCTTTCAGCAAGATCACGGAATGATTCATGCTCTGCCTACAAGGCACAAATCTAATCAATACTGGAAAAAATATATTGATCCTTATCATCCAGATTCCATTATATAATGTATGATAAAGATGCAAGGTACCTTCAATTTTTTATACCGTAGATTAAGCTCTTCCAACTCTTTGTGTAGTTCTTCTCCGGAAGTCACTTTGTTTTGAGCAGCCAATGACTCGCACCTCACTGTAGGTCATTCCAAGTACAATTTATTTTAAGCTCAATGAATCGCGCAGTCATTAAGGAAAACGAAAGGAAAATAAAGAAACATTATGTAGCTTAGCATGGATTATTTATGTAGAAGTTTCTTCCAAATTTTGAAGAGTTTATCTCCCATGTTTCTTTCTCTGATTGATATCTGGCGTTAGCAGAATCAAGCCTCTTTTCTATGCTCTTAATCTACTGCTGGGCTCTTCTAAGAGCCTCATCTCTGAAATGAACGTGGAATTGAAAAAGTTATAAGATGATAGATTTACACTGCACAAAGTTCAATTATTTTCCATGGTAGTAAACCAAAGAACATCATTCTACTTAGGGGTGGGAGGCTGCATTACAACAACTACTAGACACCTAGATTCACACAACATTAAATTACCAAAGCTTTAGTGGAATGGACTATTCATGATGAAGTCAAGTAAACAAAGTCCAGTAAATGTGAATTTTATCAAAGTAAATATCAACAAAAAGGAAATAAAGCCCTTAAACAAGGACAGATCAGAATATCTTCAAAAACTCAGTCCATTTCCTATAATTTTATTGCAAGGATAGTGCCATATTGGTATTATATGAGAACCAAACGCACAATCATGCATTGTGCATAATGTCCTTCATTTGTGATTAACTGTTTGGTTTCAACAATATATTTGTACGTTACTCACATAAACTTGTTATTTACCAAAATAGTTTTCTTTCAGCAAGGATATTATTTAAGCTAGATTTCCCAATATATGAAATATATTTAACAAGAATTTCAGTTGGGTGGTGTCATGGAGATGAACTGTTTATGTTATGAGATGGCTACACAGAAAACCAAAGAAAATCCTGCTGTTTATAATTTTTTTTTTTTATAGGTAAAAGAGATAAGTATATTAAGATCCTGCTGTTTATAAATAACAATATGATTAGCTGGATTTGATGAAGCAGAGCCTTGGGCAAATAAGTATAATTGGTAGGATGCAACAAAGTGTGGAAAGACTAGGAAAGGAATCATTGAAAGTGTAAATATTGGTAATCATCCCAACAGGTCAAACATGTGAGAACAGCTACTCATTTAGTAATTAGTCGTGTTCAAAAAACCATCTGGTTCAGAGACTCAAAATCATTTTGTTTGGGTACCGATCTTGGCATTTACTTTTGGCCCATTGTACGTATAAACAGGCTTGGACAGCCCTTTACAGGTGTTTGGTTTATCCCTCTGACATTTGATTCGGCTCATTGTTTGGCTCTCTTTGATGACTTGGCTAGCATAGCTACTGAAAGCTAGCTGCTAGTCCCTATGTCAGTTTTGGTTATCTAGACATTAAGCGCGGAATGCAGATAAGTTGTTTCATGAAAAAGCGTGATCCTTATTTTACTTCTTCAAGGAATCAATTTATCTAAGTTTAATATGGGAATAACTAAAGAATAATACAAATATTAAAAAAATTCAAAAAAGCTGTTAATGGGCTACAGCATCATGCTACCTTGCTGCTGGATTCTTTCATGATTAGCCAAAACATCCTATCTTGAAGAATCCTGTCCTTTTCTTCTGTTGCCAGCAGTATTTCTTTTTCAGCCTCCTAGAATTACAAGAAACATGATAAGTAGCTAAGTAATTTGATTAACTTTTCCTCCAGTTCATGTGTTTCTTCATATTAGATATAGGCAACCATAAACACATACCTTTAGAGCTTCTTCTTGAGCTTTAAGTTGTTCAGAGTCCTTTGCTGCAGCGAGCTCTGAATCTTTCTTTTGGAGAAGCGCATTAGCACGGAGGCATGCAGAAAACTCACCTCTAGGCGGCTTAATCTGCAAGATATAGAGTGAGAGGAAAACGTATTAGAACCGGAAATAATTCAGAAAAATATTTACACTAATAAAATGTTTCACAAGAAAATTAACATTTGTTAGCAAAACCTAGTCATTGGTGGAGGGTAGTTTCACTGTGTGCGATGACCGCAGTTCAAAGGGGATCAGGGGTTGCATCCTATTATAAACTACTAGATAGAACTGTCTATTATCTTCATTGACAACCATGAATCAACATCCACAATATATTACCATAGAGAACTCATTAACATGGAATGCTCTAGGCCTGTCACCTTTTTCCTAGTGAGACTGATGAGGATGAAATTCTAAAATATATCTAAAAGAGAATTTGTTTCAGTTGCAGTTAGAGTCAACTTAGAATCAATAGTTGGAGTCAAAGTAAGATTAAAACAAATTAGGATTAGTAGATTTAGATCCTTATAGAATAAAGTCATAGATAGTAGAATCATAGTATGTTTAAGTTTCTTAGAGGCATACAAATAAGGCTAATTGTAAGTTAAAAGAGATCCTGATTGATCAATAATATTTTGTTTTCTTTTTAAAATATTTGCAATCTTCAATGGTGAGACTCCATTGATTTTCTACTTGGTGAGACTCCGAGAAGAATTTAAATAGATTCTATGGTTCTTATCCATTCTCTTCTTATCTCTTTTCTCCCTATTTATTATTTATTTTTTTCGTCTATAAACTTTATTCTTTGTTCCTCTCCTTAAAACCTAAGAAAATAAAACCCTATCCCAGCTACTTGAGTGCAGGCAACCATCCTAGGTTGTCCTACATCAAGAACACTTGAATCCTAGTTAGATACCACTAGGCAAGACCATCCTGAAGGCAAAGTATTATTAAATGAAACTAGTTTAGATATATTCTTTAGAAAAAACGATGAGGGAGCCATTACAGTTTGAAGTCATCAAGGTGAAATCTTTTGAGATTAAGATCGAAGAGAAAGGTAACAAGCTGAGGGGATGCATCTGGGAGAGAAGCAAGGGCGGGACATCGTGGGTTAAGTTTAGAGATCAAATCTTCGCCATCTGCTCGTGGGCCTAGGGGATTGCGAAAACATCTCCCGCAAGCAAGAATGGTTCACGAGATGGGAAGAGGATGGAAGATTCTACAAGCTTGAGAGATGTTCGAACAACGCTAATTTCTTCATCCGATGCTCAATAAGGGATTCAAACGCAAAGTGGTTTTGTCTGTGTCAACCAGAAGGAAAAGGCTTCTTGAAGGGTTAGTCAATGATGACAAAAAAATTACAAAAGTTGGGGGTGAGCATCAAGGATAGTCTTGAGAAAAACTTCACAAAGAATAAGGAGCCTTTTGTCCCTGTAAAGAAGAAGACAACTGTAAAACCTAAGTCTTTTGCGGAAGCTATCCACAGTATAAGCACAAAGATTTTGATGATGTAATGAAGTTAAAGTGGGAGAGAAGAAATCAAGCGGAGGATGAAATTAGAATGTTGTTTGGTGGGGTGGTGTAGGAGGATTGGAGCCACAATTACCTGTAGACTTTTGAAGAGAAGGATGGTCATACGGAATTAAAGGGTAGTTTGAATGTCATAGTTTTGGGCAAGGGATGTGGCTTATCGAGTTCGATAGAAAAGGAGTAGAGAGGATCCTTAGGAGGGCTCAAGAAAATCTAGGAACTTTTCTCTGCGGAAAAATGGAGCGAAGAGAGTGGTTGTAATGACGGGGAGAAGAAGCGTTAAGGTGTAGGTCGAATAATAAGGTTTCAATGCATCTTTGGAGTCGCAGTCCTAAAACGGATTAGCGACAACGGAGTTTCCTAGTTATTGGATGAAGGCGTTCGTAGCGAGGCACCGTTGGGCTGAATAAGTGATGTGGGATGGAAAATCTGCCTCGGTTGATTGAGGTGTGCGTAAGCCCAAAGTGCAATTTCAATTGTGGTGGGAGATTCAACCATTTCTCAGTTCTGCAAACATCACAATGGAGAAATCAAAGAGTCCAGGGCTTAAGGTTGAAGATGGCGGAGATACACGAGCAGGAAGGAGCGTGCGTTCAAAGGAAAAAGGCGTGGAGAACAGCGTGGGACAAGAGATGAGTCTCTACGGCGGTGTGAGATAGATCTGTCCTAAGTCTTAAGAGAAGGTGGATCTAGGGTCGGGCCAAGCTTGCGGAGCGGATCAAGGGTCGGGTTCAGCTTGCGGGTTGGATCCTGGGTCGAATCAAGCCCAGGGGAAGAATTTGGGTTTGGGTCAAGACAGTCGGGTGGTCCCCCAGGCCCGAGATGCAATGAAGCAGTCTCATCTAATGGAGTGGGTTGAGTTATTTAACTTCGTTTGAAGAATTTCTTGGAATGGAGATTAAGAGTAGAGGCAAGACCCGCACAGAACTTTTATGCCTTCTAATTTTCAAAGCCCAGTTCCTAGTGTGAAGAGAGAAGGAAATAATCTTTTTCTTTCTTATTGAATGAATAAAATACATGCTAAGTCTACCTATTTATATAGGATTGGAAGACACTAAGAAAAATAAATAAAGTACAAATAAAAGGAAAATAATCTACAAGAAAGGTAGGGAATAAATCAGAGGATATTCTAAGAATATCCTATGATTCTCAACACTCCCCCTCAAGGTAGAGCATATAGGTTATATGCACCAAACATCTAAATGGGCGAATCCTTGGACCTGGGAGGACTTAATGAAAATGTTTGCTAATTTGGTCATGAGTTGTGAAACTAGTAGTCGTACAGCACTAAAGGCAATCTTCTCTCGAGATAGGTAATGGTCAGCCCAGTATGTTTGGTCATCTCATGAAGACTGGAGTTGAAAGCAATGTGTGTAGAGCTGCTTGGTTATCACCACCTGACATCATTTGACCATCCTTCCCCAAATCTTAGCTCCTACAAAAGAAAATTTATTTTGAGCCATATAAGTTCACAAGTTGCCAAAGCCATGGCTCGATACTCGGATTCTAAACTGAACTGCCACTACATCCTATTTCTTACTTTTCGGGATATCAAATTGTCTCAATAAATGCAAATATCACGAAGTGGGTATCAAGATCTACAGGCAAGCCTACCAATCTGCGTCACCATATCCATAATCTGAGTACTGACTGCATTTAATCTCTCTCTGCCTTGACGTGTTTCCTTTGATATAATGGAGAATACGGATCACAGCATCCCGAGTGGCTATTCATGGTGGCTCTGAGGCTTATTACTTTCGGAAAATAATGTTTAATTCGAGTGATGAATTTAATAGTTTTGTCTTCCCACTAGTCGTCGATATCTCCATGGATCTTGTAGAGGCTCCCCTTGTCTAGGTACAAGCTTGACATTCAGATCCATAAGAGTGTCTACAAGTTTACAGTCTAGCATGGGTTTCACCACTTATATCCAAAACGTATTCCTCAGTGGGTACGATGTTAGTATCTAATCCAGAAGTCTCAGTTTAAATATTATCTGCGATCATATCTGTTCTCTTCGTCGTCCATAAACAATCAAACAGATATTATCCGATCGTGATGAGTGGCGATCGTGTGTGATCATCTGACCCGCGCGATTCATAAAATGAACAAACCAAGCAGGATTTGCTTTAGGCCCGTATAAAGAACGGCGTAACTGCGTACTAAACGGACTCACGAGCAGCAAACCGAGCGTTGCTCCATATATACCTCCTCAACGAGGTCACCATGGAGAAAGGCATTCTTAATGTCCAACTAATGCAAGAGACAAGAGCTCATAGCGGCCATAGATAAGAGAAGACGAACGGAAGCCATCTTGGCAACATGAGAGAAAGTGTTATAGTAATCGGACCCATATATCTAAGTATACCCTCTGTGACCATGAGCGCAAGGAGCGATCCACCCCGACCATTCGGACCCAATCTTAATAGTATAAATTCAGCGGCAACAGCCGGATTTGCGGCGGGTAAGGGGATAGATCCATGTCTTGCGATAGAATGCAAAGCGACCATTCTTCCAGCGAATTCTTTGTTTGAAATTTCCGGATGAGAGAGGGCCTCGTAGACTGATGTGAGGAATATAAACAGAAGACAAGGTGGAAATAAAAGTAGAATATGGTGAAGATAAACGATGATAAGATAGAAAAGTATAAATATGATGAGGATAACGAGAGGAACGAGTACCTTTTCCAAATGGCAATGGGAGGATCCCGGTGGGGAGGCGAGGCAAGATCAGCGACGTGGAGGAGGGTGCCATAGGATATGAGTCATCGGGAGACCTGGTGTCGGTACGTGGACGACGAGTATAAACCTGTAATGGAAGAGGTGGAGTAGATGGGGACTCAGATGATAAGGATGGAATGGGAAAGATGAGAGGTAGAGATAAGACCTCGGGACTGGAAGGCGATGGGGTAGAAAAAAGAGAAGAATGTTCAAAAAATGTGACGTCAGCATAAACGAAGTATCGATGTGTATCGAGAGAATAGCAACGGTACACGCGTTGAAGGCGGGAATAACCAAGGAAGATGCACTTCGTTGCCTTAGCAGAAAGTTTATCTTGGCCAGGAGTAAGGATGTGGACAAAACAAATTGCGTAAGAAAGCCAAGCGGAGGAGACCAGCAGAGATTGGATAGGAAAGAGAGAATGAGAACTTGATCACCAGACGAGAAGAGGGCATGTGATTGATCGGAAATATTAGGTAGTTAAAGATAGCGTCCTCCCCAAAACGTTGAGGCGTATGGTGGGGGAAGAGTGCATTTGTCTCAACTAAGCGGCGATTCTGCGTAAACCACCCTATTTTGTTGTGGAGTGTAAGCACAAGAAGACTGATGAAGAATCTCATGATAGGATAAAAAGTCAAAAAAATGGGCAGAAAGATATTCCAAGGCATTATCATTGCGTAAGATGCGGATAGAAGTATGAAATTGATTGCGAATCTCAGCAAAGAATTTTTGGAACACAGAAAATAACTCAATTCAACTTTTCATTAAAAATAGCCAAGTACAACGGGAAAAATCATCAATAAATATAACAAAATACCAGAAACCTTAAGTAGACGCAGTTCGGGATGGACCCTAAACATCAGTATGGACGAGCTCAAAAGGAGACTTGGTCCAGGACTCAAAGTGCTTGGGAAACGAAACACGAGTATGTTCCCAAGCTGACATGACTCACTTTAGTGAAGATAAGCTAGAAAAGCGAGAGACCATTTTCCGGAGTTTGGAAAAGTTGGATGGCCAGAGAGACTGATGTGGGCTTGAGAAGAGGGTCATTTATTGAAATGCAGATAGTGGAAGATAGAATTGACTGAGATGTGCGGCCTTGAGACTCATGTCTATGTGATTGTCCTCCCTCGTACTCGAGATCCTCCAAGGTGACAGAGGAGTGAGAAAAGATGTCGAACAATTAGTCTATATTGTTCTTTGTGTATCATCTAAATGGATAATCAGGAACATAGAGAATAGAAGTAAGAGGTAAAGATGGGAGGGGACATGCGGACCCGACGCCTTTAGCCATGGTTTGAGTCCCATTAGCTAAAGTAATCATAAGTAAGGGTGAAGTGATAGTAAGGGAAGAGAAGAAATCCTTATTACCAAGCCGGATGATCGAATCACCTTTGGAATGAGTCTGGTTGAAGAGTGTCTGAGATAAACGAGGCATTAGGTCGGGCAAAAAAAAGCAATGGAGGCAGATTTGGTGGCATGAGTGAGGCGAAGAAACTCCTCATATTCACCAGGCGTAAGAGTCACTCCCCGAGATGGAGACGGAGGCTGATCCTCAGTTGGCGGTTCAGAAGACTAGGCAACATGAGCAGTGCGAGGCGGACGACCATGTAATTGATAACATCTATCTCGAATGTGACCGGTCTGTACAGTAAGGTACAATGGTCGGCCTCACCCATACCGACCACCATGAATACTCCAGGAATCATCGCGAGGGTGAGATGGAGCAAGCATTACCGAAGTCTCATTGGAAACCTCAGAGGGTTGAGACCGAGTTGCAGTGGATGAATGGCGTGAAGATCTGTTCTCAAATGTTGTCAAACCCTGTGCCAAGTTTAATAAGAGTAAGAATCATAAAGATTTGACCCATGTTGGACAAGTAGGTCTCGGCATCAGTGACCTTGGGCAAGATAGATAAGAGCTCATTTTTCAATGCAAACATTAGCCTCGCAGAAGGAGAAGATAATTCAATTTGCTCTAGACTATCAGGTGATGTGAGTAGGCGTTGAACATCATTGGTATATAAATTCTTGCTTTGGTCCAAAGAGGCTAACATGTCTAATAGTCCCCGAAGCATCGAGTGTTTGGAGAAACCGATGGGCTGGCTGGAGAGAATGTGCAGAATAAAGCATCATGTTTCCGCCCTTTGAGGCGTTTATCTAAATCAACACTGGGCTTTAGGCGTGAATGGTCTTCAACACCATTTCCAGTAAACCATAATGTAACAAAACGAGCCCAACCCAAGACTGATAGTATCACTTCCCTTGAGTTGATTGACAGTTATCATGGGAGTTCCAGCTAGAAACGAAGAAAAGCTCGAAGCTTTTTCAGCCATAGTGGGAAAAATCAATAAAATCAGCCAGAAAACAAGAATACCACAACCACAACTGGTGAAGGTGAAAGGCTTTGCATGGAAGATGTTGGAGCGTCGGATGGATGCGAGGAGCTACAAAGCTCTATCGGCGGAGGCAGGCTAGGTGGTGAAGTCCCGGTCATTTGGAGGGTCGGCCCTGGCGCTCTCACGCGCCACCCACGTGCCAGCGCGTGAGGAACAATAGCTAGAGGAAGACAAGCGCGTGATGGCATGTGGGAGATCGGTTGTCGGAGTCCTTGCCTCCAGTAGGTAGATCGGCTACCGACGAGTCTAATGGTGTTGATATCTTGTCGGCTAGGGTCGTCGTCGTCGATCGCCCAGGAAAAAGTGCATCGCGATGATGAGGTTTGTGACGACAAAGAATCGATCTTTCTACAATGAAGGTGGAGAGGCTTGAAAGAGATTAGACTATTAAGTGGGTTGTCAGACCTTCCATGGCTCTGATACCATGTGAAGAGAGAAGGAAGGAATCCTTTTATTTCTTATTGAATGAATAAAATACAACATAGGTCCTGTTATATAGGTTAGGAAGACACCGCAAAGGAAAAATAAATAAAGTACAAATAAAAGAAAAATAGTAATATGAAAGGTAGGGGTCATCGAAGGATATTATAAGAACATCCTACGATTCCTCAACACACAGGGATCCCTTGATGGCAAGGGAACATAACAGTTGGGAAGAAAGAGAATTCGAGAGAGATTTGCGAGAGGAGAATGATTAGTATAAAATCAAAGGTATGGGGACAATCTCTGAGCAGTCTCCCTCTCCTCTTTTCTACAATTTTGGCGACCCTTTGCTCTTAAGGGGTTCTTCGGGCTGGGGGTTTCTTCTAAGCATGAAGGATCTCCCAGGCCCTGGGGTGGTGGTGGCGATGTGTGGACCAGTGGGCAGTGTTGGTGGATGATTGGGAGCGGGAGAGGAGCTGGTGAAGATGGTAAGAAAATGGAGAGGCCTAAAAGCAGAGACCATTGGCCATGGCTACGAGAATTGGGAAGCGGTATACGCAGAGTGGTGATTCTGGGTTTTCCAGCCCAGGGGTTGGCGAGATTTTGGAGTTGTTGAGAAATCTAATGGCAACACATCATCTTGTTAAGGAAAGAGGGGATCATGTGGTGTCAGTGTGAGCGAACTAAGAAAATTTGGAGAGCACAATCAATTATATAATGGGAAGAACATAGCGAAGGAGGCGGGGACGGAAATTTAACGGTAAAGTTAAAATGAAGGTCAAAATTCTATCATGGAATGTTAGAGGTGTGAATGACCCTGATAAGAGGAAAGTTATCAAGAATTTTATCAAGACTTAGAGGGTGGACTTGGTTTGCTTACAAGAAACCAAGGTCCAAGAGATGAATAAAGTTTTGGCTCATAGTCTTGGGGTGGGCCGTTTTACGAGATTGGAAGCTTTGAGCGTGGGGGTGGGGAGTATTTTACCTTTGGGATAAAGAAGAATTGGATTGGGTGGACAAAAGAGAGATGGGGCGTTTCTAAGTTTTAGGTGTATGTTAGAATAGTGGAGGGACAGTATCATGGGTTTTTCGAGGTGTATAGCCCGTCGAGAGAAGTCTTAAGGAATTTTTGGAAGAGCTAGGTTCGATCAGGCCTATGGGAAGAACCATGGTGTTTGGTGGCGATTCCAATGATTCTCTCCTAATGAAAGATTTAGAGGCGGGATCTCGATTCCATGAAAGGTTTTCGAATCCAACTTAGAGACCTTAATACAGAGTGCTTACACATGTTAAATTGGGCAAATGGTGTCAATGTCCCGTTAGAATGGAGATTTCTAGTCTCTACTGATTGGGAAAGCCATTGTAGCAAGGTGGTCTAGAGATGTCTCCCTAGGCCAGTCTCTGATGACTTCCCCATTTTGCTGGACAGTGATGGAGTCAGAACGCGCCTTGCCCCCTTTCGATTCGAATATATGTGGCTAAAGTTTGAGGCGGTTCAAAGAGATTTTGAAAGGGTGGTGGCAAAATCTTCAGTTTTATGGGTCCTTTAGCTTTATCCTTACTGCAAAGTTAAAGGCCCTAAAAGGTATTCTTAAGGCTTGGAACAGAGAAGTGTTTGGCAAAGTCGAGACCAACAAGAAGGATGCCTTATGCAGGGTAACTTTCTGGGACGATCTCGAGAAGGAAAGGGGTTTGGGTCTCGAGGAATTTGAGGATCGTGCTAAGGCCAAAGATGATTTTAAGAGTTGGGCTCTCTTGGAGGAGATTTTAAGAGGTGGTGAGTAAAATCTTGGTTTATGGTCCTTCTGCTTTATCCTTACTGCAAAGTTAAAGGCCCTAAAAGGTATTCTTAAGGCTTGGAGCAAGTGTTTGGCAAGTCGACACTTGACAAAGAAGGATGCCTTACGTGAGGTAATTTTAGAATTGATCTCGAGAAGGAAAGGGGTCTGGGTCTTGAGGAATTTGAGGATCGTGCTAAGGCCAAAGATGATTTTAAGAGTTGGGCTCTCTTGGAGGAGATTTCCTTGAGACAAAAATCCAGAGAGACTTGGCTAAAAGAAGGGGATAGGAACACGGGGTTCTTCCATCGAATGAATGGCGATGCCCCTGAAAGAAATTGTTTTCAAAAGCACCCATCGAGTATCCACGGAAGAAGGTTAGACAAAGAGGCTAAAATCAAGGAAGGTATGGTGGATGCTTTCCAAAATTTGCTTCTGGCCCCGAGCGGTTGGCATCCTACCCTTCCTGAAATTGCTCTCAGTGAGATTGAGCCTAAGGATGCTACTAAGCTGGAGGAAGCCTTTTCAGATGAAGAAATCTGGAATGCTATTTAGGGAGCTTCAGCGGCCCGATAAGGCTCACGGCTCAGATGGCTTCCCTTAGTTTTTACGGTCTTTCGGTAGGAACTTTGTGAAGAATGAGGTCACCAGAGTTTTTGAGGAGTTTCGCGACGAAGCGATTTGTTAAAGAGATTTAAATGCTACTTTTTTGGTTTTGATCCCTAAGAAACAAATTGTGGGGGATTTCAAGGATTTAAGACCAATTGGCAATGGGAGAGGCTTATCTGAATCTTGACAAAAGTGTTAGCAACCGGGTTAAGAGGTTCCATGGATAAGGTCATCTCGAGTCTCAAAATGCTTTTGTAGAGGGAGAAAAATCCACAGGCCCGCGTCTTGATCACCCGATGAGATAGTGGACTCAGCCACGAGAAGGAAGGAGTGTGGGTTGGTCACCCAGGTTGGACCTAGAAAAAAAGCATATGACAACATCAATTAGGAGTTTTGTACCGGGTGTAGGCGGGATGGGTTTGTGGAGTGGTGGATCAGGTGGATAAGGTGGGTCTTTATTTCCACGGCTTCTTTCGTTTCGTCAATGGATCCCCGACTAGCTTCTTCCCAGAAGCTCAAGGGGCTTGAGATAGAGTGATCCCTCCTACTCTTCGTTAACGGAATGGAAGCTCTCGACAACGATAAAGCGTCTTTGTTGAAGAGTATCTTTACGGCGCGGGTTTGCGGATAAGAGGTGAAGAGCTGAGTCATTTCACATCTCCTCTCTGTAGATATCATTCCTTTTTTCAAGACCCGATAAAGATGGAGTTAAAGTTTCTAGTTGGACTTTGATGTGCTTTGAAGCGGTCTGTTAGGCTAAATTGTTAATAGTATAAATCATTCCAATTGGGCATGTTGTTAATGTGGAGGAGCTAGCCTCAGAGCTAGGGTGTGGCGTTGGATCCCTTCCTACTTCCTACCTAGGCCTTCCCCTAGTTAATCCATGGTAGCTAGTGTTTGGGACTTGGTTGAAGAGATTCAAAGCGGCTTCTTGGAAGATTTGATACATTTCAAATGGTGGAAGGTTAATGCCTTATTCGCAGTACACCTTGTCTTGTCTCCAATCTATTATCTATCTCTTTTAAATATAGAAAGTTTGCATTAGGCGGAAAGGATTCAAGACAGTTTCTTTGGGGAGGGAGCGATCTTGAAAAGAAGTCTTCTCTGGTGAGTTGGGCCACTGTTTGCACAGATAAGAGAAAAGGGGGCCTAGGGCTGAAAAGCTTCTCTAAGATGAACAAGGCATTGTTATGCAAATGGAGTTGGCGGTTTGCAACAAGAGGAACCCTCTACGGAGAAGGTCGCGCAGTAGTGGCGAGACTAAAGGAGGATGGCACACCTATGATCTCAGAGGCGATTATGGGATTAGTTTATGGAAGGAGATTAGGAAAGAGTAGCCTACCTTTTTTCAAAACGCGGTCTTCTCCTTAGGGGATGGAAGGAGGGTTAGTTTCTAGAAAGATGCTTGGTGCGGAGAGAAGGCGTTTTGTTCTACTTGAAAATAAGGAAGTTGTAATAATTCATTGATTTACATAGTTTGAAATATATACAGTATGCTGAGCACTAAATTAGAAATAACTACTAATTTCCTAGGAGAAATACAAGAGTTATTTACATAAATTATAGTTAATCAATCCACTATCATCGGCAAATGATTGTTGCTAATTTATTTTTCATTTGTGTAAAATTATTCTCCTTTTCCAAATATTCTCTTTTCCAACACTCCCCCCTCCCAGCTGTGATCTGAAGATGTCTTCATAGCCCACAGCTTGGCATCGACTTTTTGAGCCTTTCTTGGTAATTACTTTTGTTAAAATGTGCGCATGTTCATCTAATTTAGGATATATGTCATATAAATCTGTCCACTTTCTATTTTTCCTTGATGGAAGTGCTTATCTACCTCGACATGTTTTGTTATGTCATGAAGCTGGGTTGTGTGCTGCTCCGAGATTGTTGCCTTGTTATCACGATGCACCTCTATCAAGATTGGCTTCTACCTTTAGTTCATCTAAGATTCTCTTAATCCATAATACTTCACATATACCATGAGCAAGCTGATCTAAATTATTTCAACAATGCTCCTCAGCCACCCACCATTACGCTTCTTCTTTGTGCCATATAACCCGGATTACCTCCAACAAATGTGCAATAGCCAGAGGTCAATCGTCTATGGGTCAAGCTACCAGCCCAATTAGCGTCTGTATAAACCTCAACTTGTAGATGACTATTCTTTTCAAACAATAATCCTTTTCTTGGCGATCCCTTTAAATACTTCAATATCTGATATGTAGTTTCAAAGTGTTCTGACCCCTGTGAGTGCATGAACTGGCTCACTACACTTACAGCAAAAGCTATATCTAGATGAGTGTGTGATAGGTAAATTAGTCTACCAACCGACCTTTAGGCTTGCTCCTTGTTCTTCACTTCTTCAGGTTTGGCAGGTTGAAGCTTCAAAATTATTATCAATTGGTGTCTCGAAGCTACATACTCTTAAGTAATCCCGTTTAAGTGACAAGTCTAACACATTTCGGTTGAATCTGAAAATACCTCTCTTGGATACGGCAATTCCATTCCAGTACTTTAGGCCTCCCAAGTCTTTAATCTCAATATCACTAGCAAGAACTCTCTTAAGCCTTTCCTGCTCAACATGGTCATCACCAGTCAGAATTATGTCATCAACATAAACAACTAAAATAGAGATTATTCCTTCCTTTGAGTGTCTATAAAACAAGGTATGGTCAGCTTGACTTTGTGTGTACCCATGACCCTTAATAGTTTTGCCAAATCGCTCAAACCATGCTCGAGGCGATTGTTTTAGACCATATAAGGACTTTTTAAGCCTGCAAACTTTATGACTTCCTAGTTGCTTTTCAAATCCCGGTGGTAAACTCATAAAGACCTCCTCTTCTAAGTCTCCATTCAAAAAAGCGTTTTTTACATCCAACTAGTGTAAAGGCTAGTTGTAATTTGCAACTAAGGATAGTAGAATACGAATGGAATTGATTTTTGCAACAAGAGCAAATGTTTCTTGATAATCAATCCCGTGTGTTTGTTTATATCCTTTAGCTACTAAACATGCTTTATACCTTTCAACACTTCCATTAGCTCTACACTTGACAGTAAAGACCCATTTACAGCCTACAATTTTCTTCTCTCTTGGTAGATCCACTAATTCCCAAAGTCCTATTCTTCCTTAGAGCATTCATCTCTTCTAAGACAGCTGATTTCCAATCAGGATTCTCTAGTGCTTCCTAGATCGTTTTTGGAATAAACAGGTGAGAGATTTTTGTGGTAAAGGAATTATGGGATTTAGAGAGTCTATGATATGACACTTGTTTGGCTATGGGATGTTTAGTGCAACTATGGACTCCTTTTCTAAGTGCTATAGGTATATCAAGGTCAGATATGGTAGGAATAATATCTTATGAAAGCAGTTGTGAATCAGAAAAAGAAGAGTTGGATTTACCTGTGTCATTCGATGAACCATCACATGGGGAAGATAAGCGGTTCTGTGCTTGAGATGCTAGTAGGTCTTTATTTTTTCTTTGAGTTCCTCTTACGAGTATGCAATGGGATTTATAGGATCTCTTTCTGAAGTATTTCTCCCGTAGATGTGAGGATTTCTATGACTGAGATAAATTATTAGCTTCCATATTCAAATTTTTAATTTCTACGATTATGGCACAAAATTATCATTAATAGAGAGAAAAAAAGGTGTAAGTAAAGGATTGGTTTCCCAAAACTATGCTTCATTGTTAACTATCTCCCTCTGAAGGCATTTTTGCTGAAAATATGGTTGACTCTCTACAAACGACACGTCCATGCTAACAAATTTTGGATGAGGATTGCAGCATTTATACCCTTTTTCTATTTGGGGCATAGCTGCTTAAAGGCGCATTTTTCTTTGCCTAGGATCAGTTTAGATAAGATACGCTGGGTAAGTGAACATAGTACAACCAAAGACTTTTAATGGAAAGTGAATTGATTTTACGTCGGGAAATATTTTCTAAGGCCCTCACGAGAAGGTGTAATGCTTTGTAAAACGCAGTTGGCATTCTATTAGTAAAATGAGAGTACATTAAAATTGCATCTCCCCATAAATACTTTGGTACATTCATGGAAAACATTATGGCTCGAGCAACTTCAAGTAAATGACGATTTTTCCTTTCGACTATGCCGTTTTGTTAGGGATTGTCACTACATGTGGAATAATGTTGGATGCTTTTTTCTTGTAAAAAATTTCCCAAAACGTCATTGAAATACTCAGTTCCATTATCTAAGTGAAGAATTTTTATGTGTTTGAAATTGATTTTCAATCATGGTGTAAAGATTACGAATAGTTTTCAACCTCGAGATTTATCACTCATTAAATTATACCCGGCAAAGTCGAAGTGTGATCATCTATAAAAGTTACAAATATTTTTCTGAGGAATTTGAAATTTTGAAGGCTGAACATCACTATGAACAAGGTAAAATGGTTTTGATGCACACAATAAATTCGTGACTTATAAGCATTCTGATGACTCTTCGATAAATGACAACTTTCACATTCAAAGATGAACAATCCATATTTTTAAAAAAAACAGGAAACAAATATTTTAAATATGAGAAACTAGGGATCCCTAATCTAAGATGCCAAAGCATTATTTTTTCCCAAGCAAAGAGAGAACTAATACTAGTATTAAGGCCTTGAGCTTGTTTATTGCAAAAAAGGTTGTCATCGAAAAAATATAGTCCACCCACCATCCTAACCTTTGCCAAACATCATCCCGGAATTACCTTTGGTCTGAAATTCACAATGAGAATCAAAGATATAAACATTGCAATTAGAGTCCTTAGAGAGTTGGGCGACGGATAAAGGTTACAAGGTTAGGAACATCTGGTGATTTAAGAGTGATTGTTTCGAAATTTTAATAGACCTTTCCCTCTTATGGGAGAAAGTCTACCATCTGCAATTCAAACTTTTTTATTTCCATAACAAGGTGTATAAGAGTGGAAAGCATCCGAGAGACTTGTCATATGGTCACAGCACCAGAATCAATGATCCATAGTGTAGAGTTTGAATGACACGAGAAAGCACAAGAATTCCTACCTGTTTGAGCCAAGGGCTACTAGAATACCAAATTCGAGTTGGATTTCAGCAACCTCAGTAGATCCATCGCTCCTTGTTGAAAAGTTGACATTAGTGTTTGCCTCATTTGCGAGGTGTTGGACGGTGAACCCTCTCCATGCTTGCTACTCTTCGGTTCGATGGTTTACCATGGACCTTCCAACGAGTCTCACGAGTGTCTTGTGTTTGTTCTGGAAAACGCTTACACTCTAATTTTCATCTCCATGTCTCTGATTGTTCATAGACCTGCTTAGATTAGCATCAACGGTGAGTAGAGCAGAGTTCTCAATTGGTGCAGCAATCCCCTTCTTCCCAAGCATGACCTTCTGACGGCTTTCCTCTGCGAGCTTATTGGCTTCCTCAGTGAAGGAAGTGACCCAGTGACCAATGATTCTCTCCCTCACTTCATCAAACTCCACTTTTAAACCTAAGAGAAATTTTAAAGGCAACGATCATTCTCCACCATCTTCCTATAGTGGTTATAGTCTTCGAGGATTTCCACTCATAGGTGTTGAACAAATCAAGGTCTTCTGCTTGATCTCTTCGGCATGTGGAAGTATTTGGTGACATTATCCTCTGAATAATTCTCACATAATTCGAGGCAATGTCTTCATCCATGGAATTGACAAAAGCGAGCCACTAACCATGAGTTCGGCATCGGGTAGCATAAGTGGCATCATCTGCTTGTAGGTGCCTTCTTTCTCGGTCCGGGTATCGATCTTCCCTCTTCCTCGAATAGACATTCGTCACGAACATTGACCAACGCCGGAAATTATCACCAAAGCTAAGGGCGAATCTTGTGTCTGGAAGGAGTGCGATTCAGATCCCAAAACACGGGGTTTCTTTGAAAGAGTTCATGTTCAAGGAAGAGGATATAGTTTTAGAAGATACATAAGACATAATCGAAGGCTAGGTTTAGTTCTTTGGAGTAAGTCGGAAACTTTTAATGAAATCGGAAGCAGTCATTCGACTCGATACCAACTTGGAAACTAAAGGCTGTAATAGTTCATTGATTTATAGTTTAAAGGTATATACGGTATGTTGAGCACTATGAGGAATAACTACTAATTTCCTAGAATCTGAGAGTTGACTACACCTAAATTACAATTTAATCCAATCACATAAATCCAATTGATTGTTCTTGATTTATTTTATTATAGTCAAACTATTCTCCTTTCCAAGATTCTCTTTTCCACTTGATTCTGTTTACCCCTCACTAATTGGCATTTGCATAAAGGACCACGGTAGTGAACATGTGGGATCGATCGCGGGAAGGAGTCTGACCTCTAAGATCTCTCGCGATTGGGAGATAGAGAAGGGTGGAAAGATTCCTACAAACTACATACAAACAAAATTTCAATATTGAGGTGGACAAGTTACTTCTAAAGGATGTCGGGAAAAGTGTTCTCATTAAAGCTCGTGTATAAAGGTTGGGCCTCCTCGCCATTGAGTTCCCACATCGTTCAATAGGGAACCCAGTTGTGCCTCCAAAAATAGGATTTTCACTTGGGAAGCTACTTGGGATAAAGTGCTCACGTTGGATCAACTTAAACACCGTGGATGGGCTTTTTCAAACATATGTTTTCTGTGTGAAGAGGACAAGGAGACCATAGACCATTTGTTGATTCACTATAAAAGAGCCAAGACGTTGTGGAACCTTTGTTTGTCGGTTGTAGGGACTAGCTGGGTTTTCCCGCATTTGGTCCTTCATACCCTTTTAGCTTGGCAAGGAGCCGCAGTGGGTAAAAAGCGCAAAAAAATATGGATGACAACACCTTTGTGTTTGTTACGGACTCCTATGTACGAAAGAAATAGGGTGGTGTTTGAGAAAGAGGTCTACTCTGATTCAAGAATTAAAGCTAACTTTATTGGCCAGTTGTGGAGTTAGGCTAACTTGTATAGTGTTGGTATCTGAGCTGTTTTTGGATTTTCTTACTTGGATGGGGATTAGGTAGGGTTTTTGGTTGTGCTTGCTTTTTTGGTCCCCTTTTGTTCATGTCCTATGTACTTCTGGGAACTTCTTGCCCTTTTTGTTCTTTATAATATTTGTTTTTTACTGATTAAAAAAAAAAATTTCTTTATAGGCCAACATATATAGGTAACCCTGTTCCTCCTCACTTTTGGACAAGAACTTGGAATTTCAAACATCCCCACTTCAGTCTGGAATAAATGATTTTAGCCCTCATAAAAGAAACTAAATCTTAAACCATTTCATGCTCATGTCACATAAAGGTACACAGAAAAGAACTGAAAAAACTGATCAGCTTTATCATAACACATTTGTTTGTAGAGATGGAAGGAAAGAGCACAGCAATTTGCAGATAAAAGCATTCAGATATATCTTCTTCAAATAGAAACCCTGATAATGAAACTCGAAGCATTTTTACCCTGTCCAAAGAAGAATACTTAACAGTTTAACTCAATTTTCAAAATTGAATGGCTAATAATATAGTTTCCAGCAACTGATGGTAGAAATGACACTTGCAAGGAAATGGTATCTCTCTACTTCTGTGGAACTTGCATATCATTTCCAAACATAATCATTAATAGGGATAGGTAATTTCTATCTTCTCCCGTCAATGGTTTCAATAGAACTAGTCACAGGGGCATTCGTTTCCATCAACTCTCAAATAGTACACCAGGCCCTCAAAGTCTGCACCATATGGATGCAAATCTCAAGGAAACATGCTGATTTCATGAGGCAAATCTCAATGACCAAGAGGAAGAGTTCATGCCCCAAATGAGGGTGCCCTCTTCAAACCATTTCATTTTCAATAACCATGGGAATCAAATCATTCTGAGATACAGAAGTGAAAATTAATCCACCAAGGTATTGCTTAATTGTCTGAAATTCTTAAATGGTAAAAGGGTTGGGAGGTTTGTGGAAGGTTCAAAATTCTAGCCCTGATGAGGACAAAAACTTACATATCAAGAAAAAAAAAAGCCGATATAAACGAAAATCTCAGCCGAGAGAAGATGGAAACCTAGTAACTGTCTATAGAAATAGAATCCATGAGCCTATTTGTTTACAGCTTTTGAAAACTGTTTTTTGTTCGGAAAACATAGAAAATATGTTTGGTTCCCAGCTTTTTTTTTTTTTTTTTTTTTGGTTCTGAAAAACAAAGAGAACACATAAAATACTAAATTCAGATAACAAGAATGGTTTTCAAAGAACACCAAAATGGTATTCTTTGTGTTTATAAAAACTGTTTTAAAAATAGTTTTTAAAAACAGAAATCAAATAGGCTCACAGTTAACAAAGAAAACAATTAGTAAGTTAGGGCTTGTTTGGTTATAGTTTTTGAAAGCATTTTGCCATTCTGAAAAACAAGGAGAATAAGGTAAACACAAAGACAACGTTTGGTTCCCATTGTTTTTTCGTTCTAAGAAACACAAAGAACACATAAAATAATAGATTCAGAGAACAAGAACAATTTTTAGAAAACACCAAAATGGTGTTCTCTATGTTTTCAAAGATTGTTCTCAAGAATAGTTTTCAAAAACAGGAACCAAACGGACCCTTAGGGCATGTTTGTTTATTGTTTTCTGTTCTCAAAAACAAGGAGAACAAGAAAAACAGGGAAAACACGTTTGCTTTCCAGTTTGTTTGTTTTTTCCTGAGAAACATAAAAAACACAAAAACACAAGATTTAAAGAAGAAAGAAGAGTTTTTAGAGAACACCTTTTTTGTGTTCTTTGTGTTTACAAAAATTGTTCTAAAGAACAGTTTTCAGAAACAGGAACCAAACAGGCCCTTAGATTCTCATGCCTCTTTTTTTCATTTTTTCATTTTTTTTGTGTCATGGATCAAACACTAGATGTAATTAAAAAATAAATGAATACCTCTTCCTTGGAAGCCATTAATTCAGCATCTCTTGTATTTAACAGCTGGGTTTGGACAGACAATTCTAAATCAGCTGACCTGCCAGTATGAAAACCATGACAACTCTGTTTTTTCTCAAAATATAAGCAAATGAAAATCACAGTAGAAGCAAAAACAGAAAATACTTCTGATCTTGACTGCTTCAATTTCAGCTCGTATGCAGTTACACCAGCAAACTCTAGTTTTTGTTTTCAGTGCCTGGGAGGCAGCTTCCCAACTCTCTTTTTCTTTCTCCTGAATGCATCACATTAAAATGGTTATGCATGCAGGCTTGCAAAGTCTCCATTGGCTGAGGAAATTTCAATAGGGTTAACTTAGTTGGTGCCAATGCCATTACGAAATTAATGATCAACAATATTGTTCAATATCAAATACAAAGTGTTATGTTAGCATCCAATATAAGCATTATAAAAAAATAAATAAATTTACAAACTTAAACATAAAAATCTGAATGAAAAATAAAGAGAAAAACCATCATAGCTATTAAGATGCTCAGCTCCTCCTATCAGGTTGGCAATGCATTTCCTTTTCAGGAAGAGAGGAGATGGGTGCCTGCTGGATTAAAGGGGGGAACCTTTTGGAGAGCGTTTGCATTATGGTTTAGATTGAATCCAAACAAATCTACCATTTATGTAAAGGCCACCTGTTTAACTCAAGTTAGCCATCTAAGAGATGGGAAAAATCCAACTTATTTAAAAAAACATGCTTCAGTAATTGATCCAGTTTCTAGAATAAAAAACTTTCAAAATTTGGAGTTCGAAAGTTCAACTATTATCTTGACAAAATAATTACGGACAAAGATCAAGGGGCAATATTAAAACTCTGTCAAAGTGGACACATCAAGCACAATGTGGAAAAAGGAATTACATGTAATAATCTCAAGATAGTCCTGAATAATTAATGTTAGAGATTAGGAAGATTGTCTACACTGGAGTGAAGGAATTATAGTCTGGAGAGTAAAGAAAACTATCCATACAGCAAGCTTTTAACCTAATAGCTTAGGCAGAATCACTTTTTGGTAAATGGCCAACACATTAGGCCCATTGCATGGTAAAACTGGCATCTATTTTTAAAGGGAACCCGTTTTAAATGGGAAGTATCGATTTTGGTTACATGCTAATTTTCCATTTTGATTCCCTTTTGGCATAAGAATAGAATGGCAATGAATATGCTAGAATGCTAGTATGCAACTACAGCAGATATTTTTAAAATTAGGGGGAGCAGATTCTCAAGGAAATATCATATCTGAGTTATATAACTAGCTAAGTTCTGAAGACAACAAATCAGGCTAATTTTTGGAAGAGTGATGGTGAAATTGATTACAGCCAGCACAAGATAATATTCTTCTAAATGGATGCAACTTCATCATTATGGCAATCAATTTATCACAATTGCCACCATACCAGTAATTAACCACCCTCCAACATAAGCTCATGACTGAAATCATTTGAAATATTTAGAAAAGATAATTCACACAAAGCAGGGCCATCATGTAACTGGAGATGGCATTTACTCTTACTAAAAAGTTTGACTCATACATACATGCTCATGCTTCAGGTGAACAAGCTCTCCTTTTACAGTTTCCATGGCAGCTCTAAGTCGTGCTGCTTCACCGCTTGAAGCGGCATCCATATCTGCAATCTTTGACTCTTTCTCAGCAATTAGGACCTGAAATAACATATTCAGGGAAATGTTGAGCTCCCTCATCAACTAAAAAATTTCTGGAGCATCCAGCAGCAGTTCTTTATAAACCAATGAGATGGACAAGCCAAAAGAGGAAAAGGTATGAAGACAATGACTAGTAGTCCATCACTACTGTTTTCAATATACACTATTGAATATTGGTGTGCCTAACATACTGACAACAGTTCACTCTTTCCATGCTGAAAAACCATATGACATATTAATATTTGTGTTGCATTTTGATGATTTGAGCTGAAGATCAGAACACAAAGAATTATAACTCTTTATTCTGCAGCTTCTTTTCTATACCTGAAATGCAGCAAGAATTTCGAACCTTACAAATTTACTCACCTGTAGAGAAGAAATTGTTTCAGCTGCCTTGGTTCTATCAGATACTGCATCAACAAGTTGAGCTTCCAAACTCTCTACTGCCTATGCAAGATAAGATAGAGGATCGAAGCTAAGGGAAAATTTTGTAGCAACAAAAGTAACCAGAAAAAGAAACATAAGACAATCTTCATGATCAACAAAGGAACCATATTTATCTGCATGCAAAATTTACCTTCTGGTGTGGCTAGCTCAGCTATTGAGCTTGTCTTTTTCTTCTGCAGTTTATATCTTCCCTTTCATGTCTTCTAACAGCTGCAAAATAATAATCAAGTTGACAAACAGCTATGTAAATCCTTTTATTTTTTGATAAGCAAACTGGACAATATATTAACAAAAACAGGGCCAGGCCTAGAGTATACAGGCTGTATACAAGAAGAAACAAAAAAGGAAGAAACAGAACCTACCACCCAAGGAGTATGGCTATGAGTACTTACATTAATAAATTTACAATAGAGTACTCCCCCTCATAGATAAGGCCTCTCCAAGAAGTAAGGGATGTTATAAAGGAGTTTTTCAACCTTTCTTGGGAAAAAATAACATTATCAAAAACCACCATATTTCTTTCCTTCCAAATCGCCCAACAAAGACTAGAGAGAGCCGCCTTTTTGTTTTCTCCCTTATAGGAAAGGTTGTCCATCCCACCATTAAGTCTTTAACCAAGAATGGGCATACTCAATCCATTCCTGGCAAAGAAATGAGGGTAGCCCAAAAACCCCAAACTGAGGGGCAGCAAAGCAGAAGGTGGTCTATGTTTTCCTCATCCTCTTAGCAAAGAGGGCATCTACTTACTAATTTGCCCTTTTCTTCAATAGATCCATAGTCAACACCTTGCCCCACAAACCTCCTAAGTAAACACACTCACCTTGGGAACACAATTGTTCAAAAGGCTTTAATGGTATAGTGGCGAGAGAAGATCACCTTCCTAGATGCCTATAGTTGCTTGTGATGTGCGGCCTTTCTTGTCCACTAACCAGAAAATTTTGTCCTTCTCTCCTTATCTTATATTTCTGCTACTAATCAGGCTAATCAGGCTAATCAGTCTTTGAGTTTCTTCCAACTCTGAATCATTGAAAGGTCTAATGAATCTCAGATTCCACCCCCCCTCCATCTCCTGTGGTCTTCCAAACTTCCCTCACCTTAGCCTTCCAGGAAGTAGCTATAGCATATAAAGTTGGAAATGAAGCTGCTAGAGTTTATCTTCCCAAAATCTATCGATCCTGTCACCGATATGAGCTTGCAATCTTGTTTTCTGTTGTTGACTTCTTTCTAATATCCTTCAAGGCTCACCCCAAAACTCACTGGCTCTGCCCGAACCAACCCTCTTCCTCTAGACCGTACTTAGCTTAATCAGATTCTTCCAAGGGAGGGATCCTTGGTTCTATTCATTTGAAATATTAAAAATGTATGTGTTAGCACACCTATATTAATATTTCTGCACATGATTATTTGTATACAAGATTTTTTTAGTTGCTTTAAATAATAAGCCGCACTGAGAACCTGATTTTCAGTTATGCAATATGGTGGAGCAATTAAGCCTCAGGAGAGCATGTTTCAATACCTGCTCTTTCTCCATAAGTGACTGTTGTAAGGTCTCAATGGCATTCCTCTTCAGGCTCGATGAGCGGCACAATTCATAGATTTTCTCCTTAAGTCTGGAAGCAATGACAATTTTAGAAACCGAAATCTGAAGACAAATGACCGACATGATATTCAAGGAAAGTATAATTAATGTGTAATTTCAAAGAGATCTTTAAAATACAAATATTTTCTCATCAAAGGAAAAACATAAATGATTCTGTTTGAAGAAATTTGTACACAAATCAAATGAAATATATATTGGTTACAGTTGCAGAAGTAGGCAAGAAGGTCCTGAAGCTGCAAATCAAAACAAAAGCGAGTAGTTAATTGACCAACAATGGATATCATTGTGACTTAAACTAAAGCCTAATGTCACGCCTCTGTTGGATTTCTAGTATGCTTAATTAAATGATGGAAATGGACAGTGGGGAAGTGTAATTATGATCTTCCGTAAACCTACAGTGTTAAGCTGCCTATCAAAAGAAAAGAAAAGTCACCATGTTAAGCTACCAGATTAGCAAAAGGTTCAATTGTTGGTCATGGCTAATAATTTATATCTAGCAGACCTTGAGTTAAATCCTAACTTATGTTGCCTGGATTCAGGTGCAAGTATCACTGCCAATGTATGCGTACCTAGGTGTTTGATCCTTCACATCTCCAAATTTAGGATATGAGGACTTGGGTAAAAAAGGATCCTTTGATGGGCACACACCTCACCCCAAGGCAATAGCAAAAGAAAATAATTTTTTTTGGAAATCAGTAAGTAAAGATATTGCTCATAGAAATTTCTTGCTTTTTTTTCTTTTATCCTTATCTCTCCTTTTTTTTTCTTTTAATTATCTAAATATTTTATATAACTCTTCTATATTACTTGGTAAAAAAATAAATAAATTAATAAACCTTATTATAAACTATTTAATTTAAAAAACTAAAATCAAATCAAATAATAATATTTAAGAGCCGTTAGGAGTATCCAGACAAGGATCTCACATCCACACTCAAATTCTATTCCCTATCCAACATAGGCTGTGGGTGAAGTTGAAGAGTCAGCTATCATAGGTCTAAAATTTCCTCATCAAGAAAACCATTTGGAGCTCCATTGTGGGCTAATTGCCTAAAAATACCAGAAGCACATACACATTCCTCACCTGAGACCATACATGTAAAACACACAAACAAACAGAATTTAATCTACTACATCATGCATTAGGTTTTTATGAAATAAAAGGTGAAAAACAGTGTATGTAGAGTATCCATAAATATTAATTACGCAGATGAATAACGGATATAGTTCTCCGGACAGGAACAATGGGATTGTACTTGTGTTGTCGCCGTAATTGTTGTCTTTCCTGCATCTATGGCTCTCAATGCTTCATTTGCTTGCTGCACGTGTGCGCTCAAGCTCCTGCTGCAAAGAAGACTGTTGAGATGATGTAGTTCAACCAGTTTCATTCACGTCTCGGGCGAGCTAGGATCATCTTTTTTCCTGAAAATGGCAATCTCAAACAACCAATGAGTGCTTTCATGCACATTGGAGTTCTTTTTCCTTTTTACTGGAAAATATCTAAGTCCAACGTGAAGAAAGAAAAAATGTGGTCACAAGTTAATATGAGAAAATTACAAAACACCACAAAACTCTAACATAAAAAGGCACAAGCCTTTTTAAGGCTTCAAGATCTCATAACTATTCTACCTTCTGTTGAGAGTTTGAACAAAATAACATTATATCCCCTGAAATTTATCAACAGATAAATGTCTTCTTTTGTCTCTTCTTGAGTTTAATAGGAAGAATATGAAGAACGTTAGAGACAATATTTAAATTTCCCTTTTGAGTTAGGGTCATATGGTGGTTCAGAGTCTATTTTTTTTCTCTCTGTACATGTGGGCATGGTTTCTTCCCTCTTCTTTTTCCTGGTTGACTCAATCAGCAAATCTCAGTTTCATTCTCCTTTTCCTTTATGTGGAATTGTAACAAGTTAATCTCACTTTAACAATTTAATAACTATAGTTGCCAAATAGGTATATCTGGGTCAAACTTGGAAGATAAACATTCTGATGGAGCCACTTCAACTTCAACTAACAAAATTGGGAGGAATAAATGCAATAGTTCATGAAAAAGTTAACAGGAAAGAAAGAAAGGCCAAGTGTTACAGGATGAAGTGCATGATAAACAACATTTTTGCTCTTTGTGTGAACATAATGTTAAAGATCATACCAAGCGAATGTTTTTAAAGGTGAAAGCATAAGGCATGACATTTTATGCGTGAGGCAAGCGTTGACACGTAAGCTTTTTGTGATCACATTAGATAATTAATAAATATTTTAATAGAAATTTTATTTTAAAATTTGTGATTTAAAAAAATAAAATAAAAATAAATTTTTGAATGATTACTATACTTTTCAAAAAATAAATTATAATTTTTGGAATATGCCAATATCCATTTTTCTAACATATAATAAAAATAATTTATCTTAAGAAGAATTACTTCAAATGAATTTATTTGAATGATTATAATACTAAACTCACAATTATAATTTTTGGAATATGTTAAAATGTTATGTTCATTTTAAAATAATTTTTTCCAATATAATTATTTTAAAATAATTTTTCAATATAATTTTCCAATATAAAATGTTTCATATTTTGCAAAACAATTTATTATTAGATTTTAAAACTGTTTTAGAAAGAAGTTACCAAAATATTCATTTTTTATAATAGTAAAAATTATTTATGTTAATAATTTATTTGAACTAATTGTAATATAAAATAATTTATTTTATCATATATTTTAGGAACACCTTGGGGCATTGGGGCTGCCATGTAGAGGCACCTCACGCCTTTTTAAACCCTTTATAAAAGCTAACAGTTAAAGCATAAGCAAGGCAGGATACACCAACAGACCCACAGATCAACCGGAAACTAACAAATGTGATGGCATGAAGCAATGCCAGAAGAGAGGCAGCCCTAGATGAAATAACTCTAATGATAGAACTTGCCTTCTGAACCTCCTGGATTCGTTTGTTTTGCTCGTTTTGTGAAGCCTGCTAAACTTGGTCAGTTCAGGAGTACTTCTCATCGCGCTCTTTTATTTCTTGTTCCATCTTCTGTTGAGCTACACAAATAATCATGCAATAAATTCAGAGCAAGAAAAAAAGATTGAAAAGTTTCATTTCATCTAGGACTACAACGTTGCAGTGAAAATGTAATTTCAGTGGTCTTTTCTCTTTAGAAGATGTCCACCATGGCTAGTTTCAACCTCTGCTTGGCTTACTAGGAGGGCACTTGTAGAAGCAGAATTTAGTTATATAGACATGTAAATAAAGTATCACTAATCCTGAATATTTCCAGAAGGGCTCATAATTCTATGTGTGATCCAGGATTTTAATTTAACATGAACTACACCATGTTAAATTACTATTAAACAGGTCTCTAACAAAAAATAACAAAAGATAGAAAAGGAAGGTGATAATATCTGACCTTCAGCCAGCTTGGTGGAAAGCTCTTGAACTTTTGCATCAGCCTCCGAGTGTGCTGCTCGAAGATGCTTAAGAGCCTCCTCTGCAGCAACTCGAGGTTTCATTTTTCATCAGGGTTCTCTACCCAAAAGATTCTATCTTTTTCATGGAGCTCTTTCACATCACTACAACTGCTCCACCTTCCTGCACCAGCTTCTCTTGCATGCAGGAGACCCACAGATTCTGAATGAAAAGCTTGCAATAACTGAGACTTCAAGTATTCATTCTGAAGATTGAGCTCCACAACCATTTGCACAAGCTGGTCATGAGTAGAATCAATATGTGGCATGCCATTAAACAACCCATTCTCCTTGACATGATTGGCATCATTCTCAAGCCCTGTATCAACAACCTGTATCTCGGATTTTAAAGTATCATCTGTTTGACTTTCTGGCGTTTTCATTATCTGCGTCGCCCAGTCGACATTGTTGTGCTATTTGGAATCGCAACCGAAAACTGATTATCCATGGAGAGAAAAATAAATTCAGTGACATAATCAAACATTGAAGATGGGATAACTCAGACATGATGGCCCGAAAACACATGCTACCAAAGATGATAGATATGTAGCCGGTCATGAAATAAGGCAGCAAACAGACCGATGATATGAATATAAAAAAATAGGAAAAAAATGATAATGAAGAAAATCAGAAGCTTCATGACATTGCATTTTAAAGAGAGTTAAATTTCAAGAAGCATCCAAGATCAGAAGCATTGAACTTCCAATTGGCCCTACGGTAGGACTATTTTCCTGATGAAAAGATCCTTAAAGACCCAAAAAAATGAGAGAATTTGGCATATGTCAAACATTACTCTTCACACGTTTAAGAAAATAAGCAGCACATGTATATGTTTATCAATTTACTTCAAAAATGTCTCATCAGTTGTAAACACTCCAAAAGCCTAATCATGAATATGCAGCAAGAAAGTTCCAAGAAATCAAGGCCTAGAATGCTGAGTCAAAATCATATAACTGAAAAATTAATTCTTCAGCAATAATTCAGACGGCAAGTTCGATAAATATTCGATTCTAATTCTTGAAGCAAATGTTTTACGTGGAACCCGGAATTCAAATCCGAGCAAGAAAGCCTCTGGATCTCACATACGCGATTAAAATCAATCAGATCTCAATTCATTCAGCCGCAATGTCGAAAATTCTAGGAAACAGTATAGGAGACGAAAACAAGGCCATTTCGAATACGCCGAATCTGAGCAGAGAGAATAGGGGTTGGCAATGACGGCCTTTGTTTAACGGATCAACAAAGAGGATGCTTCTCTCAAATTGGAGATTATATGCGGCACCTGGAGATGAATCAACTTCTACCCAAATCTATGGATCCACTAAAAACCTAATTCTCTATACAATAGAATGAATTTTATCGGAAGAAACTGGAACTCTAGACCTGAGATGGCAGGCTTTGAAGATGCCAGCTCAGTCTCAATTCCTCAGGCTTTCCATGTTCCCACATAGGTATACTCATCAACAACCAAAAACACGACGTCGTTTTGATATGTGAAACAACATTTCTCATTAGCACGAGATACGGTAAACGAGCATGCCTTGGCTCAGTGGTTGAGCGTTCAAAATTTGTTGTCAATTTTATTTTTTATTTTTTATAGTAAAATATTTGATGATAAATTAAGTTTATGTAGTTTTGTTTAATAAATTAAGTTTATGGTTAAAAACCAATAAAATAAAATGATATATAAAATTGTTTTATATATGGGAATAACGTAGTATATAAGTTTTATTTGTAAAGTTTAAATTTTATATAGTGAATAGCATCAAAATAAAATTATTTATTTCTAAGCAGTAAAATCTGAATATGTTAATTATAGGTATTATTAACTATAAAAAAAATTATTTTTAAAAATTTAAATTACTAAAGTGATGATTTTTATTTTAAACAATGAAAATAATACATATTTTATATTATTGTTTTTATTGATTTTACAAATAAATATAAACATAACAAATATTACTTGTTCCATTAAATATACTATTTTACAACACCATGCACATAATTTCAATAGAATAACATGAAGGTAACTAAGAGACTAGTTCGAGTCTTCTCAAAACCATTGAAGGTCTGAAAATTGGGATTAGTCGATTAGTTGGTCTAGAGACTAGTTCAAGTCATTTCAGAACTGATAGAAATATATTATAGGCGCAATGAGATTGGTTGAAGTGAGTCTTGGCCGGCTCGAACATCTATAATTATCGACCTTAGTGGAAGGTCCATCTATTTTGCCAATGGGATTCAGGTAGTTTTATGGAATTTTGCTGCTTCTACTAAAAAAATAAATGAATAGAAAGTTAAATCTGACATTCTTCTGCTGAAACTGAGTCACTTGTGAAACATTGGACTGAATTCCAAAGGGAATTCATACAGCTAGTTCAACATAAACCATGCACAACGACAATATGACCAATCATTCCCACATTCACTGTATCTTTCTGTGGGTTCTTTCGGTTGAAATGAAGATTACAAGAATAAGACATAAGCCCCACCCTCTAAAATTACAGGAAGAGAATGATTGTGTCAACATGCAGATCTGAGACTATGAGAATTCCCTGCATGACTCTTCTTAAATTCCCTTGTAATTGCTACTCACATCCATTATACCATTATCCATATTAATAGTTTAACTGAGGAAAAATATTGGCAGAGAGGAAAAGATCAGCAGGCATGTCATAAAAGGAAATCCAGTTATATATAACTAGTTAATCGCAAGCCCCAGCAAATGGTGGCGTCCTGGGCCGCAAAAAAAGTGCTATTTTCACATTGCAATTTTAGTGCAATCAGAAATTTTACAAATGAAACGCATCTTGATGTAATATTGAAATACTGGATGAGGATTATGAGACAGGATGTGCTGCTCAAGAAGCAGTGTTTAGTTATAGGCATTATTTTGTAGTGTATAGGATAAAGCTAATACCAACATATATTGAATCTTACAAAGATGTATGTTATAGTTTGTCTCTTGAAAAAAATCAATTGAAAACATGGTTATATTGAGAGAAAATTGATACATCTGCTGCCCACTTTTTTATTGTCTTAGCTTTTAGGCAAAGAAAATTGACAGCTAGAAATAAAAGCATAAGAAAAAAAAAAGGGTCTAAGAAAAGAAAAAAAGAAAAGTACTTTATCTTAAGAAAACTAACCAGTGGCTCTTCCATCCATTGCATGCTCAAAGTAGTCTTTGAGTGGCATCTGCACATTCAAAGAAAAAAGCATCAGAATAGAAATCAATCCAATCCTAAAAGGAATTCACTTGTAGAACTTTGAAATAACGCTTCAGAAAATGTAAAGATATGACCGATGCTGTAAATGCAGTGTGAGGACATCAAACCCATATTAGTACACTGAAATTTTATTTCAAAGCACCTTGTCGTGCCAGCTATGCATACCAACATAATTCTCTGGTCGAGTGCAGTGCTTACTTCATAACATTTGGTTTTGTTAGCATTAGATATTCTAGAGAGGCCTGATGTAATCATCAAAATAAATTATTCACGTAGATGTGTTTGGCATAAAGGCAAATGATTCGAAAGAATGGGTTTCACAAAGCAACACTTGCCTAGATAAGTGGCACAGCATGCTTGGATGGTTTCTAACTAGTCTGTATGGTTCAGGTCATACAATGACAAGTGCCTTCTTACACTTCTTTATTCCCGGCAGAAAATACAATAAATATGTACTGTTCAAAGTTTTTTTTTGATAAATACACAATCTTGTCCCTATTGGGACTTGAACCCTGATCCCCTCCTCTCTCTTTGCCCACCGTAGCCCTTAACCACTGAGCTAGGCCTCAATGGCAATACAATAAATATTTTACTGTTCAAACATCAGCAAACAAATGCAAAATTCCGCTTATGTGGATGAAATGATTTTGCAAAAATGCGTCATCTTAATTATGTACATGTCGGTATTTGCCATGCCATGCTTCATAATTTAGAGATGGATCTTGCTCATGTATGTCAATCACCTTGGCACATTCCAGCCACAATGCTTACAAACCATAAAAAAGAAACATCCACCTTATATTATCATTATACCAACTGGTTCCATAAACATCTAACGATATAAACACATTATTCCATCAGTAATTCAGAGTATATCCTTTTTTTACCAGTGAGGAGGGACATCTTTTAATACAAGGGAACAAGCAGCTATCATGGCCCCTTCACCTATTTTTATATTCCCAAGTATAGTCGCACCAGCTCCAATTAGGGCACCTTGCGCAACTTTTGGATGGCGATCACCAATTTCTTTTCCAGAACCTCCTAAAGTTACTCCCTGTCAAACAAAATGCAATTCTATATAGAAAATGTTCCACAGCATGTCTTAACTGCTTCAATTAGCTCATTGCATTGGAAACTCCAAATGTATATGGGCATTAAGTAATTAATATAAAAACTCCAGCTGTTAAGTAGGAGCAGCAAATCGACTTACGATAACCATCCAGAACACAGCAAAATGCATTAAGAAATATTTAATTTTTGGTAAAGAATTCAGTTTGGACCATAATGGAAAAAAAAGGTCCATAATTATCAGCGCAACTGAAGACTATATCAAACCTCACTGTATCCACAGTCCAGGATCATCCACATGAGTTCATTGATGAAAATGCTCAACCCAAGACTATATCTAGGACGGTAATAAAGTCCAGAAGTATGCAAGCCTACCTGTGTTTCATAGAAAAAACTCCACAATTTATAACTTAGAATAATAAACTAAATGGTTTGGTATTAGACCCCATGATTGGCATGTATGCATACAGAAGTCATGAATCAAGAAGTTCCTAAAAACAAGAATTTGAACTTTGATTTTGCAAATCTTTGTCCAATGCTTCTAAGGATACTTAACGAGATTATTTGTTAGAAATTGAGAGAGATATGCATGGAAATCTATTAATGTGTTTCCCGAGAACCACTTGGTAGTTGACATGAGACCCATCAGATAATGGTGAAAGATTTGAAGAAGCCACATTTTTTTTTCTTCATAGATTAATTTTTGTTCCTGTTGAAACTAAAACATGGAACCAACTATAAACCCTCCCCAACTATTTACCATTTGAGCCATACCCCAAGAGCAGGAAGACAAAATCCACGTTACCTGCATTAATGAAACTCTGTTTCCTACAACAGCAGTTTCACCGATAACCACGCCTGTTCCATGATCCAGAAGTATTCCCTCTCCAATTTTTGCAGCTGTACAGAATCACCAAATTTAAATAAAAAGGCAAAAAAATTGTCTCATATATCTCAGATAGCTACAAACCAACAGGTTAAAGAAGAACATTCTAGATTTTCAATAGCATCAACTGTTCATCGAAACAAGAATCGGATATAAATACCAGGTGAACTCTGTCAACAGTACATTTATTATCCCTGTCAAAGTCCATAAACAAAGTTTCTGTTTGAAATCCAGCAATATTTTAGAAGATAAATTTAAGTTGACTTCACTGTGGGTTTCTCTAAGTACACCCCTTTTGCTAGAAATGTTGCTGCTCACTCCTACAATAAACTTAAAGAAAAATATCGTACATATTTTAAATGGAATATCATATGCAATCAAACTGAGCAAATACATACCTGGATGGATGTCAACTCCAAAAACCTGGACAAAAATAAATATATAATGGTTTACCAAATTAAAAGGAAACATAGGAAAAGCACAAATCCATATAAGTAAATGCTGCTAAAGAATCAGTATCAAATAAGAACTACCTCACTGAGTCAAACACATAATGAATGCAACACTTCGCCCACGGTTCCATAAGGCATGTGCCACTCGATATGATTGTAGAGCATGATAACCCTGCAAAGATTAAATGAATGGCACATGTCGTCCTAAAGGCAGACCTTCAGTAGTATGATGAGAAATACAAACAACTTATAGCTACTGATAATGATAAATTGAAAAGAAATGGAAGCAACTATTGTGCTTCTTCACTGCATCATTTGTGTCTCATCTTAGGCATATGCCTGAAACAAACCAGCTGTTGACAATAACATACAGAACTGGTTGTTGCAAAACAATAATCAATTGTATATGTTGGGGATAAAGTTACTAGAAATATGGTAATT